>WEDG01001757.1:0-47500 GCA_017591395.1 Schistocephalus solidus
ACGAAAGATTTTGTAGACTCGGGTCTTCTGACATAGTAACTGACTTAGTTACATGGTGATATAAATGTAAATACCTGATGAGAAGTTATCGAAAGCTAACGTATGCTCGCCAATTTGTCTTTTGAATTTATCATTGTTTGTGGAAAATGAAAGTAAAGTTAAACTCTTGATTAAATTCAGGGCCGAAGGGCAAAGTCAGCAACAGTACGCAGCAGAGTCAGTGCATTTCAATCAATAATGCTGCCATATAGTCTATAATGAATGACTTTTAACAAATAGGGCCGAAAATTTTTCTAATAACCAGGTACTGTGATACACTCCAATACTCTATCCAGCTGAATTTCAAAAAAACACTTATTTTTTTTCTGTGGCAGTCCATTCTCACGATTGTAAACGCTGCTGCTGACTCATCTTGCCTTCGCCCTTCAAGCCTTATGTACTCGCGCGGGACAACCGCCATCCACACACATGACTCCATCTCAAGCTTGCGACGCTGTGATGCCAATCGATAATTATCTTTTCATCGATTGGTCGCTGCACTTCGCGTCTGGACGAGCAATAAAACCGGCTGCTCTGGCTTGCCATGTGAGTTGGCTGAAGAGAGAGCTTGTGGCGACTGCTTGTAGAGCCTCCTGTACGCTCCTCCCTTGGGTAAACACTGGTCCAACCGTATCTTTATTCGCTGATTTCCGATTTGGAACCTTCGTATTACCGATCACTGGAAAGAGGCGTCAGTGTACCATCCTACTCCGACATTACATGCAAACAAACCAAGTTATCCAGATTACTGTGATCAACGTTCCCAATAATTATTATCCTCAATCCTAGATTAACAGCTGTGTCGTTTCCAGGAGATTTTGATAGGCCTCTGGTTATCATGGCAGCTCAGAACAATGTACAACTATCAGTTGCGGCAGTGCATTCACACTTTTACTGGAAAAACAAAACAGAACCCTCCTATTTCCAAAAAAAGTTCTGCTGACGTTCGGGTTTGTGGCCCTATCTAGTCCTAACTTCTAGTAAATACCTATCAATGTCATTCAGGCTTGACTAAGTTAATTCCCGTCCATTTAGCTCATTCCATGTCAAACCTCCTTCAAGCGTTTTCATTGGAGTTGGCGTTTAGGACTAGGATTACGACTAGAAGTTTGGATTAAAATTACAGGTTAGGTTGAAGCCTTAGGTTAAGCTTTGAACACAGGTTTAGGATTTGAGGCTATCATATAAACGCCGTCAAATTCAATTATATCTTCACTTGTGACCATCACCAGAATCAGAGTTTACGATATATCCTTCATACTTTCTCTTTCAATGTGATTGGTCATCAGGGGCTGGGGTCAGTTCGCTCGGAATATCTGACCAATGCTCTTGGTTTAAATTTTTCCGCCCATATACAGCTCCTAATTTTCAGTATTTCAACTTTTGCACCCGCTTTCTACACTTTATTGGTGTGTTTAAATAAGCTAATGGCGTAAGTGTGCTCTTTTTAATTTTGCTTCCTGAACACTGTTATCTATTAGGTTCGTATATCACATACTACTACCATTTTCGTACTACAGTTCTTGCCTTCTGTTTTCCCAGTGAGGCCACATGTCTGATCGTCACCAAAAACTGAAACAACACTATGGCATTACAAGAAGTATTGTCTAATAATACGATTGAGTTTTGTGGCTTTTTATTCCTCTCACAACGGGTTTTTGTCTAATTGTTCAAATATGTAAAAGCTGTAAGAGGAGGTATAAATATGATAAATAGTAAATTTCTGGATCATGGAGAACGGCGTTGGACGATATAAGACTTCCGTCTTATGCAGGCCCGCTACCTACATCCTCGGTCTTTTTTGGTGAATTTCCAGACTTACGACTACTGACTTCAACGATACTAATGACAGTACTCTGCTTCCGGCAAGGACTCCCCCGGACACACTGTTCTCCTTTGCTCAAAAGATCTGCTCTACGCTCTTGCTGCTATGGGGCGGCAGCACAGATCCTCCCGCCTTAGGCTCGCGTGTCATTGATTGATGAGGAAAAAGAAACTGGTTTCTGACATTCTAGGCTCTCTAGTCTTTGTAAGCTCATATCTATCCGTAAGAGCTGCCAGTACCGTGGTTACTCCCGCATGCCACGCACACGGCAGAAAAAAATCAATGGAAAATTGTATAGCAGTCTGTCACTCAAAGTACTATAAGTTTTACGACTTCCCGCTTGCAACTGAGCAACGAATGTCAGTTCATTTTTCCTTTAGCAAACTAATTTACGCAAAGACGGTTGCGTTAAGGTCAAGAGTTGTATAGTCTTCCTTATAACTGCCTAACTGAACCACGTGACTAGAAATCAAATTCTATGAACAACGAACTGACTCATTTGATTTATACCCCCCCCCCCGATGCTACATAAGTAAAGATAGTCACATTGTCAGTAGGTCCGCCCACTTTGCTTGTTACCCGCGTTAGGCTGTTGTTTTTGTATTTTAAAGGCAAACACAATGTCCCAGAAACAAGAAGCCGGAAGAAGAAGAAGAATGATAGGAGATAGAAAAGAAGAAGAAGAAGGTGATGAGGGTGGAGGAGAAGAAGAAGGTGGAGAGGGAGGAGGAGGAGAAGAAGAGGACGGAGGCGGAGGAGGAGAAGAAGAAGATGGAGGTGGAGGTGGAGGAGGAGGAGGAGGAGGGAGGAGGAGGAGGGAGGAGGAGGGAGGAGGAGGAGGAGGAGGAGGAGGAGGAGGAGGAGGAGGGAGGAGGAGGGAGGAGGAGGAGGAGGAGGAGGAGGAGGAGGAGGAGGAGGAGGAGGAGGAGGAGGAGGAGGAGGGAGGAGGAGGAGGAGGAGGAGGAGGAGGAGGAGGAGGAGGAGGAGGAGGAGGAGGAGGAGGAGGAGGAGGAGGAGGAGGAGGAGGAGGAGGCGGAGAAGACGGAGGCAGTGGAGACTTCTGGCAAATGAGTGAACTCACCGTGGAGTAAATCGTGGCGTGCAATTTTTTCGAAGGCTGAGGTTCGCGCGCGAAAAAAGAAGCCACGTGAAACGTCAGCTATAACCCCACCAGGAGTGGAGGAATTACCAGCCAATCAGCAACCAGTCCTCTGCAGACATCGGCGTTGAGCGCGTAGCCACCTCAGCTTCCCAACTTTAATTTTCTTCCGTCAATTAGGTAGCAGAAAAGAACTGAAGTGCTTTGTCCTCATGAGCTATTGCTTAATTTCAATGCTTATTTGCATTTACTTGTGCCTTCCCCTTTCCGATGCCTTCGAAAGGATAGAGGATTTTCAATAGGTTGCCGAGGTTAATTAAGTCGGCCTTCTCGTCAAACGGAAGTCGTGTAAAAGCCCCAGACCCTCATTTTCATATTTTTATGACCCTGCAAAGCTTTGTTACTGTCATTTGCGGGGCTCGGTTGCTGAAACATAATAGGAGCATTTTCAGTTTTTAGCACTCATATTCGCTGCCTCCTCGATTTCTAAAGATGGCCTCTGCAAAATGTTTGTCTATTTTCCTAAACCAGTGTCACAAGCGTCAGCGTATTTTCAAACTGCACCCAGCTCGGACAAGATGCTCATCGTCCATAGGGGTGCTGTTGTTGCTGTCACTAGTAACTAATGCACGTGCGAGTCACCGTCCCTGCGCCCATATTAATGCGGGGCAGACAGTGGACATCGTCGGCAAAGACGGTCGAACTCTCCATCTGATGTCGCTTGTTCGTCGAGAAAGATCAGCAAAATAAACTTTCTTCGAAGTTGCTCGATTCCTTCTATCATACTTTAGAGAACCAAACTAAGAAAACATGTCTAATTTTACGAATGATCCCTAAGGACTCGGAATTCTACTGCAATATGCCGACCACAACAACCAGTTACAAGTGGAAAAAGTTCAGTTAAAACAAATAAGTGAAAAAGCGGATTATTAAAAATGATATATACAGAGCTGGATAGATAAATGGATGGTTTGGATGGCTGATGACAACCAATAAGCCAAAAATTGCCATTCCAGTCTCCCTTGTCTCGGAAATGTCATTCTGTATATATATATATATATATATATATATATATATATATATATATATATATATATATATATATATATATATATATATATATATATATATATATCTGGAACCGACAAAGACAAGGGAGACCTGAATGGCCATTTCTGGCTTATTAGCCGTCATCAGCAGTCATACCCAATGGCGCAGTGGGTAGAGCGTTGGACTTCTGCCCAACAAGGTCGCGAGTTCGAGGCTCGGGCGCCGCAGCGCCTGGGTTTGGGTATGGCTGGCTGATGACGGCTAATAAGCCAGAAATGGCCATTCCAGTCTCCCTGGGCTTTGTCGGTCATGTTATTATGCCTATATACTTAGCTGCCTTACGGCTGCTGGCGGGGCTTGAGAGTTAGCCCCAAGGCACAACGGGATGAGTGAGTCCTGTAAGCGATGGGTGAGCACCCCATTACCATTGTCAATATTCCCGATCGAAACCGGCAAGACAACGAGCTCGTGGCGCAGTGGGTAGAGCGTTGGACTTCTGCCCAACAAGGTCGCGAGTTCGAGGTTCGGGCGCCGCAGCGCCTGGGGTGGGGTAGGGCTGGCTGATGACGGCTAATAAGCCAGAAATGGCTATTCCAGTCTCCCTTGTCTTTGTCGGTCATGTTATTATGCCTATATACTTAGCTGCCTTACGGCTGCTGGCGGGGCTTGAGAGTTAGCCCCAAGGCACAACGGGATGAGTGAGTCCTGTAAGCGATCGGGTGAGCACCCCATTACCATTGTCAATATTCCCGATCGAAACCGGCAAGACAACGAGCTCGTGGCGCAGTGGGTAGAGCGTTGGACTTCTGCCCAACAAGGTCGCGAGTTCGAGGTTCGGGCGCCGCAGCGCCTGGGTTTGGGTATGGGCTGGCTGATGACGGCTAATAAGCCAGAAATGGCCATTCCAGTCTCCCTTGTCTTTGTCGGTCATGTTATTATGCCTATATACTTAGCTGCCTTACGGCTGCTGGCGGGGCTTGAGAGTTAGCCCCAAGGCACAATAGGATGAGTGAGTCCTGTAAGCGATCGGTGAGCGCCCCATTACCATTGTCAATATTCCCGATCAAAACCGGCAAGACAACGAGCTCGTGGCGCCGTGGGTAGAGCGTTGGACTTCTGCTCAACAAGGTCGCGAGTTCGAGGCTCGGGCGCCGCAGCGCCTGGGTTTGGGTATGGCTGGCTGATGACGGCTAATAAGCCAGAAATGGCCATTCCAGTCTCCCTGGGCTTTGTTGGTCATGTTATTATGCCTATATACTTAGCTGCCTTACGGCTGCTGGCGGGGCTTGAGAGTTAGCCCCAAGGCACAACGGGATGAGTGAGTCCTGTAAGCGATGGGTGAGCGCCTTACATTACCATTGTCAATATTCCCGATCAAAACCGGCAAGAACGAGCTGTGGGTAGAGCGTTGACTTCTGCTCAGTCGCGAGTTCGAGGCTCGGGCGCCGCAGCGCCTGGGTGGGTAGGCTGGCTGATGACGGCTAATAAGCCAGAAATGGCCATTCCAGTCTCCCTGGGCTTTGTCGGTCATGTTATTATGCCTATATACTTAGCTGCCTTACGGCTGCTGGCGGGGCTTGAGAGTTAGCCCCAAGGCGCAACGGGATGAGTGAGTCCTGTAAGCGATCGGTGAGCGGCCCATTACCATATATATATAACGTTCGATCGGGAATAATACCAATGGTAGTTGGACGCTCACCGATCGGTTACAGGACTCACTTGTCCTGTTGTGACTTAGGGCTCACTCTACAGCCCCACCAGCAGCCGCAGAACGGCCAGTGATATAGGCAGAATGATGTTACCGACAAAGACAAGGGAGACTGGAATGGCCATTTTTGGCTTATTAGCCGTCATCAGCCAGCGATACCCAACCCCAGGCGCTGCGCCGCCCGAGGCTCGAACTCGCGACCTGTTGGGCAGGAGTCTAACGCTCTACCCACTGCGCCACAAGCTCGTTGTCTTTGCGGTTTCGATCGGGAATATTAACAATGGTAGTTGGGCGCTCACCAATCGGTTACAGGACTCATTCGTCCCACTGTGCCTTGGGGCTCACTCTACAGCCCCGCCAGCAGCCGCAGAACGGCCAGTGATATAGGCAGAATGATATTACCGACAAAGACATGGGAGACTGAAATGGTTATTTTTGGCTTATTTGCCGTCATCAGCCAGCCATACCCAACCCCAGGCGCTGCTACACCCAAGCTCGAACTCGCGACCTCTTGGCAAAATTGCAACGCTCTACCCCCATGACAGTGTGCGGCTCACTGATCTGCTTAAGGAACATGTACAGTAGCTCTCCATACTCATGAAATCTTATGGGTTGCACCGACGTGGACGTCACGCGAATATAATATTTCATAAGCTCATATGTTCACATGCCGCTCACTAACGTATAAATTTAAAGAGAATCGTTAGGTGCAATTGTAGATGTACAATTCAGTGTATATAAACATTACTATTCTGATTGTTTAAATTATCTATAACTATTTTGGGTTTACCATTACGATGAGGTTCAGATAGTCTTTGAAAATGGAGGGAATACTTTACGATTTTCAGTGTCATCAGTCAAATGCCCATAAATGTACATTCCGTTCGATGTATTTGGCTTATTAGCCGACATCAGCCTGTCATACCCAATCCGAAGTGTGGAGCACTGACAACCAATCTAGTATTTCAGTCAGGTATCAAGACGTTCTCAAAATACTATTCTCGCGCAACCCGTTTCCCCGATAAATACTTCGGATTTCGGAACGCACACCTGCTATTCACCTCCGTTTCGATTGCCACAAAACTTCTGGTATTTGAGATGGGTTGAAGGGGTAATAGTTAGGGGTAGCAACATACATATAGCACTTGGTCTCTTCATTTGTCTAGCGCAGATGGTGAATGCTCCTGTGGCCGCCTCTAACTGGTAGCCAACTCTCACCTGTGGCTCCTCGATGTTGGGTTCTTCTCAGCGGCCACACCCCGGGCAACCGTCACGATCGGCGGGCTAAACCAGGTGAGGGTCTCCGGTGTCGTGTGTGCCTCCACACCCGGTATGCCTGATTCCCAAACTTCCAACCTCCCCCCCCGCCTCTCAAAAACACCTACAGTGGGGGCGACAGCAACCCCGTAGGCGGCCCAGGCTTATTAGGGTCGCTCTCCCACTAAAACAAATCCGTGACCCATAGTGGAGTTCGGCAGTCGTCTGGGATGTTCTAGCAGCCTTATTTAGGGACAGCACTACTTGCCTCCTCGCGGAGGAAGGGGCTAGAAAAGGTGCCCCAAACAAATGCTTGGTATCACGTCTTCTGCAGCCGGCCGCGGCTCGCAAAATACGTGCTCGGAAAACTCAAACAAACAACTATACCCCCCGTCCCCACCCCCCCGCGCCATACCCTCCGGGCTGCTCGGGTGAGTCCACTCACACTAGCAGCCTGGAATGTTCGTTCCCTTTTAGACAAGCCTAGGAACAACTGGCTGGAACGGAGGACGACACTACTCGATCGGGAACTGGCGCGCTACAAGTTGGACAGTGCTGCTCTCAGCGAGACCCGATTCTCTGAGCAGGGTCAGCTGGAGGAGGTGGGTGCCGGCTACACCTTCTTCTGGAGTGGCAGGCCAAAGGCAGAGCGACGCAACGCTGGTGTTACCTTTGCCATCCGGAACGACATTGTGGGACGTTTGCCTTGTCTGCCGCATGTTATCAATGATCACCTGATGACCCTCTGCTTGCCTCTTCGGGGAGACAAAGTCGCAACCATCATCAGCGCCTACGCCCCACAATGACGAGCTCTGATGCGGCGAAGGACAAATTCTACGAGGACCTGCACGCCCTGCTGGCGACTGTGCCGAAGGCGGATAAGTTGATTGGCCTTGGCGATTTCAACGCCCAAGTCGGGACAGACCACACTGCCTGGGAGGGAGTGCTGGGTCCCCACGGTCTCGGTAGCTGTGTTGGTGACGGCCTCCTTCTTCTGCGAACGTGTGCAGAACACCGTCTCCTGCTGAACAACACCTTTTTCCACTTTCCGATGTTCCCGTCCGGAGGCGAGATCGACAGGACTTGCTGGTAACCAAGGCTATCCGCTATGCCAATGTTTGGACGGATCATCGCCTCGTCATCTCCAAGATGAGGCTCAGACTTCAACACCAAGAGGCCCCAAGGTAAGCGACCGCCAGGTTAGTTAAATACTTTTTTGTTAAATCTGCCTGCACACTGATTTATTTCAGCAACCAAATAACCAATAAACTAGAGAACCTGCATGCACCAGATAATAACGCCACCGTGGAAACACGATGGTTTCAACTGTGAAATGTCATCCAATCCACCACCCTGAAAGTCCTCAAACGCGCACGCCATCAATACCAGGACTGGTTTGACGACAATGATGCCGACAACAGCAGCTTACTCGCGGAGCAGAATAGAGTACATAAAGCCTACATGGACCTTCGGACTGACGCCACCAAAGCAGCCTTCTTGAGATGCCGCAGCCTTGTACGGCCACGGCTGTGGGAGTTGCAGGACACCTGGATGATCCGAAAGGCTGAGAAAATTCAGGGGTATGCGAACCGCAATGAAATAAAAACTTTCTCAAAGCCATCTAGGACATCTACGGCCTCTGTATCAAGGGGACCGCACGGCTGTTTAGCTCTGACGGAAAGATTCATTAATGATACTGGTTCCATGATGAAAACCGATTTTTTAAAAAATCAGTTAGAAAAATAATAAGATGAGGTTCGCAACATTGTAAATTATGCTGCAGATCTTCCGGACCAGCTCCTCCACCTTCCTCGACTAGAAATGAGGCTGCTTGTCAGTCGTGTGAGAGATCACAAAACTGCTGATGCGCTGCAGAAAGTGCGGGTACTCGCGCTTGGCCATGGTGCGAACGATCGCGGCCGGTGCCCAACCGCCGGGGTTGATCTGGGAGGCGTAGAGTAGGCGACAGCGTACAGTGCTCCGATCAACGCGAGACCGCACAAACTCATCAAACTCCGCCTCTGGAGGAGCTGAGGAGATCAAGGCTGGCCAACTCCTCCTGCATCTCTGCTGGCGGCGTCCATACTGTCTGACAGAACAGTTCCACGTCCACCTCTATGCGGATGAGGGGAGAGGCCGAGGCGGGGATGCGGTCCTCACCATACTTGGTGGAGTAGTTGCAAACCATCCAGTTGTCTAGGACTATGTCGTCACTGGGGCTCTTTCGTTCGGAGTCGGGGAAGTCTTTCAGGTCGAGACGACGGATCTGAGACCAGAAGAGGGAATCCCGCTGGGTTGCGGGCCAGATGCGTTTGTAGGCCTGTGTGAGAGGAGGAAGACAGACAGGAAGTCAGCGGGGTTCAGTAAGGACCGGAGAGCGGTCAATCCCCTTTCTGGTCAGTTTATTTGGGGCTTACGGTATGTAGAGCAACTGTGGTACGATGGAATACGAAGATGGCAAAGACAGACTACAACAACTACAACTACAACAACTACACAGGGGCTCTCAAAAACCGTCGAGGAGGAGGAGGAACTACGTCTGCGGTTATCTGCAAAAGCAGACGAAATTAGTTTTTTAGAGTTTCTCTTCACGAAGATGTTGACTTTCCATCCCGTCAATGAGATAAGTCGGAACTCAACTCTCCAGTAAGCCAACAGACTGGATCGCGGTTCGGCGACGGCTTCCTCCAGTGAGCACCCTTGCGACCAATATGGATTCTGTTATGGAGATCAGTAACTGTGTGGATTCATGGCCTAAAATTAAACGAAGATGTACCCATACGCCATTTTAAGTAATCCAAACTCAAATTGTTTATCTGGAGCCCTGGGTATACTGGAACATTCCAGTCTATCGCTATTCAATCGTGAAAGGTGTGCTAAAACATTCCAGTCTATGGTGTCAGTCGTAGATTGGCTGTTTCTAGTGCGAGAATCCCCTCGCGGTCAAATCTCGAACGTTCGACCGGCTATCGATTGGGTAGCAAGCGTGAGCAAGAGCTCGATGATGCAGCACACGCTAATCGGCTGCCTGATTTAACGTGCACTTTAGGCGATCGGCTTGGATTGCTGTAGAAGGCGTGGCGATGTGTTCGTTTCGCCTTAGATCGTGACTCCACACTGTGTCCGTTTTCCATAACAGATATCCGGTAGATGGTAACACCATCGGTGAGTGCCTGGATCCTTCGTTGAGCGAAAAGAATGCAAACATTTGCTATGCTAATGTCGTGCACAACCTTTCCTCCAAACAACTGACAGCAGAGCAGGTAAACGTCCTGAGCCACGATGCATGTTTCAATACCATGGATGCCCAACCACTTGACTTCATTGCAGCTGCGGAATCGGTCATTCGCGAGGCCCCAATTACCGAGGAAAGCAGAAATCTGCTACGACAGCGAATATCTTCCAGACTGATATTCCACAAAAAACGCAAGACGCTCTCGAAAGCAGAAACTGAAGCACTTCGGACGCTAAAGGCCGACAAAACATTGTCATACTTCCAGCAGACAAAGGACGGTCGACTGTAATTTTGAAGAAAGAGGACTACGTCAACAAAGTTGATTTTTAAAAAATCAGTTAGAAAAATAATAAGATGAGGTTCGGAACATTGTAAATTATGCTGCAGATCTTCCGGACCAGCTCCTCCACCTTCCTCGACTAGAAATGAGGCTGCTTGTCAGTCGTGTGAGAGATCACAAAACTGCTGATGCGCTGCAGAAAGTGCGGGTACTCGCGCTTGGCCATGGTGCGAACGATCGCGGCCGGTGCCCAACCGCCGGGGTTGATCTGGGAGGCGTAGAGTAGGCGACAGCGTACGGTGCTCCGATCCACGCGAGACCGCACAAACTCACCAAACTCCGCCTCTGAGAGCTGAGTGAGATCAAGGCTGGCCAACTCCTCCTGCATCTCTGCTGGCGGCGTCCATACTGTCTGACAGAACAGTTCCACGTCCACCTCTATGCGGATGAGGGGAGAGGCCGAGGCGGGGATGCGGTCCTCACCATACTTGGTGGAGTAGTTGCAAACCATCCAGTTGTCTAGGACTATGTCGTCACTGGGGCTCTTTCGTTCGGAGCCGGGGAAGTCTTTCAGGTCGAGACGACGGATATGAGACCAGAAGAGGGAATCCCGCTGGGTTGCGGGCCAGATGCGTTTGTATACCTACGGAGAAGACATATTAGGAGGTAAGTCCTGACAAGAACGGACCGGAGGGCACAAGGGGGCCCAATGAAGACACAATGAAGGGGAAAAATACGTCTTCCCTAGCCATTCGTTTATTAAAGCTCAGCAACACCGCATCCATTCGGATCGTGTGTCTTGGTTTGTAATGACAATAAACCCTCTGAGGCCCTCACGAATGGGTGACCCCAACAGGTTCTGTAGTTAACAGAAGGGCTGCATAAGTGGCTGGTGTTAAAATACCTGATACTGCAAAACCGTGTTTTTGCCGCAGACTTCAATCACAGTTGGTGCTTGATCTATACTGACTTCCCAATCCGAACGGTACTGCACGTCCCAGAAGACCTCACTCATTTCCCGAGCGGTCACGTGGTTAACAGTGTGGGAAGCCTGCAAATAGGAATAAGGAAAGGAAGATGTGAGATGTTAGGATTCGTTTAAACTAACAAGCGTAGATTACGGGTTTTCTCTTGGAAATAATAAATAGCTGTCAGGCACATTTACCTTGAAACCTTTGACGTGAGCTTTAGTTGACCGTGTCGTAGGCTACCTAGTTACACTCTGCTGTAGTTGGAATCGGCAATTCCTTTGTTTTTCCGCAGTCTGTGATGATCATTGAAAATGATCATAGCAACGAATTGCAACCAATTGCAAAAGCCCTCCTACGGGCCGATTACAAAAACTGGGAAGAAGGGCGTATAGATGAGTGTAGATTTAGGGGATTCCCAAAGATAATTGGTATCTTGGGTGGCTTGACTAGGAATACTGTGGCCGGGTACAGATGTCGTCTTTGTCCTGCTTAACATCACCTCTCTGTTTAAGCGACGCGTGGGTTGGCCTTGCTTGTGCGGCAGCTTGATGCCATTCAACAATGTTTCCTTTGCCGATACAAGCGACAATGCGAGTCCCAGGAAGTAATTGAGAAGAATTAGATGCGATCGCTTTATTCGCCTGGCGTTTCTGATTCCAACTCGAACCCATCATCATATTGGACAGAACAGATTACCTTTAGAAAGCCAAAGACTTACTGGAGGATCGCCAGTTCTATGTCCCATGCGAAACAAACCGCGTAAAAAGCTGGCATGCGAAATTAATGCGAAGCGGTTGGCATTGGAGACCTCGAGTGCAATAACACCAAACGACCGACGAAGGGCGAGAGCCCAAGACACGGCCTTGGCTCAGTTCTATGGCCTTCCCAAGGTACACAAGGAGGGTAATTCTCTCCGACGCATCGATCGCCCAAAGGCACTCCAACGTACTGAATAGCAAAGTGGCTGTTTCAGCGCCTCAAATTTCTGACCGCTGATTCGGACACAACAGTCAGCTATTCAACATAATTCTTGGAGAAACTTAAAGAGGTAAGCATACTTCCAAGCGACGTCATGGCATCTTTTAATGTCACCTCCCTTTTAACTTCTATTCCACAGGACCTGGCAGTCTAGACTGTTGAACTACTCCTACGAAGAATATACGATGAAACCTAGAATCGCCTCGGACACGCCTTCAATCGTCAAAACGTATCGGAGGCCGTCAGCCGCCTTCTCGCGCCACTTGGAGTTGGGGTCGCACACAGACCGGAGGCCACCATTCGGTGTCAGGTAATGTGACCAAAGGACCCACTGCCACGACAAGAAACCTCTGAAGTCGTTTATCGGATCTGGTGCAGTTGCGGACAAAGAAACTACATCGGAGATATCGGAAGACTGCTTCGGACGCGAATTGCCGAACACGCGGCAGCAGTGCGGCGAAATGACGCCAATTCTCAAGCCGCGACTCTTTCGGCGAGAACCACCCACGAATTCAAGTTTGACGAAGCCGAAATTCTCGTAAGAGGTGACAGTCGCGTGAGCCGCGAGTTGCTTGAGTCATGGTTTACAAGCCCCCAGTCTATTTACAAGTGCAATCACCTACCCAACCCATATTTGGTGTTGAGACTCAGTTTGGCCAGAGCAATCGGCCACTCGGAGAGCGCTCAGGCGAACACATTTTCGAACGCCGGTGCCGGCGGACCAGCTGGCCGAGCAATCATCACGCCACCCTCCAACACGGGTGACGAAATTTCAGCGGATAACCACCCACATGCCATCCATCAAAAAATAACGCACCAGAGCGCAGTCGTCATTGCTGAAGGCGTGCAGTGGCATAGCGACGGTATCCTATAAATACTGCAACTCCCTGTGTACGAATTACTGTCTCTGATGATGGGTTCGAGTTGGAATCCGAAACGACAGGCGAATACGGATCTCATCCCAGCGATCGAATCTGCTTCTTCTCAATTGTTTCGTTTGCTAATTGGCCACAGTCCAACGATACTTTTGCACATGCACGCAACTCGGCTTACTAATAAAATTTCTGCACTTGCTTGCTAGGCCGACTTTACGCTCCCCTGTGGTGGTAAAGGTTATCCTCGCCTTGTACACCATCGTGTTGGGGTTAAATGGAGCGCTGATGCGAGCTCCCAATACACGAAGGTTCCGAAATCAGAAGTCACGGAAGACAGATTTGATTGGACCAGCTTTTACTGAGATAACAGGCGTATAGGAGGCTTCGACAGTCGATTTGGTAGCTTGGCATTCAAACAAAATACTCAGCTCACTTCACTTTGATTCCACCTGGTGGTTAGCCGACCCATGGGACTCCATGAAGCCGTGCTATGAGCGATGGCCACCTCTCGGACAACAGAGTTCAAAGCCGCCAGCCTAGCTCTGCAATAGCAGCGAAGTTGTGTTTGAGGACATACTCAACCATGCTTGGGAGACCAGTCTTGTCCTAACAAGTGCACATGGACTGGATGCCCAGTTAGTTCTACAACCAAAGCCACCTTCGTTCGTCTTGACGCCGTCTTGATGCTGGTGTACGTTGGAAGGAAGCGTGAGACCAGTTATATGTATATTTTCTTGCCTATAATCCAAGAAATTTCTTTCCAAACCTGCATTTTCTGGCTAGCTTGCAAGGATAGTTATGTCGTCAGCGTAGTCAAAATGTGCACAACACAAACCAGGGCTCAAAGTAATTTTGGAGTGGTATGCCAGCGCATGCTGAAAATTCCGATGCATCACGAAGTTGAGCGGATTCGTAAGAGATAGCTGTCCTGAAGAAAACCTTGGGTGACATTGAAGAAAGCAGCCTCCCTGTCATTCGAAAGTAGGTTTTGATCCTTGTTCTGTGTTCTAAGACCTAAAGCAAGTGGAGAACTTCCATCGGTATGCAGCATGACTAACAAAAGGGTTTCACGATGGACGAGATGAAATAAGGTAAGTACAAGAATGTGATTTGTTAGTAGCAGTGATGGCGTTCTAAGGTTCGACGAGGTGAAAAATATAAACCGCAATATCTCTGCCCCAGCCAAAAGCGCCACGGGCTCGTATGACTGACTGATGATGGCTAATGAGCCAGAAATGTCTTTTCAGCCTCTCGCTTGACTTTTTCACCGTGGTATCTCTTTTCTAAGATAAAAAGAGAGGCCCATGCAACGGGCCGGTTGTTGCAACTGAATGTAAATTGTTGATCGCAGTGTAGTAATCCCCTCAATATCGATAGACGATGGTCCGCAGTTCGGGGTAACTTGGAGGCGAACGACAGCTGAGAAGGGATATCCAGACGGATTCAAATATGAGTTACAGTTTGTATGCTATCGGAACACTGTGTCCGACGTTCACGCTGTCAGGGTACACTGTTTGTTCCTGGTGGTGGAGGCAGGTATATAGGAGGACCGCTTCCTCCTCAAAAACCAACGAAGCCTCAATGTACCTCCATTAGCTTAAGCGCCATCTAGAGCACGTAGTTTCGCGACCCAGGTGACTGAAGTTCGGTAACGATCTCCACAAGGGCCATTTGAAGTTACACCAGAGATTCAATCCTTGCAGCAACGCTTGCTGTGGAGTGACATCCTCTAGGAGGTGTTCTGGAGAGAGGCTGCTTTAATTCCAGTCACTTTGTTTCTAGTCGTGAGGTTTTCAGATACGTTTTTCTTCTGTGTCAGTGGGGCGAATTGGTTGGACAGTCAGATGGGAGTCCATGGCAGTGACCGATAGTGGGTCGTGACCAAACCTCACAAGAGCTTGGCCAGAGTCATTTTCACATGGTGCGGAATGCAGTAGCGAACTGGTCCCGCGAACTTCAACTATTTCAATGATTTGGTTTTGGGTGTAGTAGTCGCTAGCACGTGGTATGCTAGAATATCTCCTAGGGTATGAAGAGTAGGTAATTATCAAGTGGTCTAACGCAACAAAGTTAACAACGATCTCGGCCAACGGCTTAAAATAATTCGCCTATCACCTGGCAATCCCACTCAGTGCCCTTGCACTTCCAAGTTTCATGCAACCTCCGCCTAGTGCACGTCGCATTCGGGCTCTGTGTTGATTGAGGGTTGTGGCATGCAGTAATTAGCTGACGGAACACTGCCCGAATTTAGAATTCCTACCAAAGTCCACAAAAAGTTTTGTGGCGTATGACGTAGGTGGATTTCTTGTCCGCTCCTTGCATGATTACGCCGAAGCGACACGAATTTGCCGCAGTCAGGCGTGCGGGCCTATGTCGGCCCCTTCTACGACTCCGCGAACCGACCTTCACGAAGGACAAGAAGGAATCTGCGACGTTTGTAATTCAGCAATTTTTCCTTCTTAATCGAACTTCGCAGTGATGGAAAACGATTGAAGGGTCTTCGCGAAATTTTCTGACTAATTCTATCAGTGGCCCTTTATCTTCCCAATCCCGTCGATATCCTGTGGGAAAGCTGGGGGAAGACGGCTGGAAAAAGGCTTGGACCCAATGGCCAACCGGTCACCATACCCCATCTACCAACGCAATTAGATATTCAGTTAAGGTGGAAGTAGGTTGCATGAATTTCATGGAGTGACGCTACACCCCTACTATCACATCCCTAATGGGCATTTAATCCTTCTGCTGTCGATATAGGCATTAAGTTTGTTGAAGATGATCGGAGACTAAACGGAGACCACAAACAACACCTATTTATCATCTGCCACCCACCTCTGTAGCTCGTCGAATACCACAAGGGGCCAACTGTTCACCACCCCTTTCAGAAATTTTGCCCTGTCAAGGTTCCTACTAGGCCTCCACAATGGGCCCAGTCGCCTACTGCAAGTCCCACTCAGAATTGGGGGTTAATTGAGGGTAGCGGCAAGTGCGGAAGACTATTCCCACGTTTGAAGTCGTATTGCTCCTTGCGCTAGGCCACAGCTGTCGCCCTCTCGCTAGCCCTCTCTCTCTCTCTCTCTCTCTCTCTCTCTCTCTCTCTCTCTCTCTCTCTCTCTCTCTCTCTCTCTCTCTCTCTCTCTCTCTCTCTCTCTCTCCCAGCGTATGTTCTGTGTGTCGAGTGGTTGACATGTGGACTGGGAGTCAGACGGCAATGGCTCCTCCATATCCCACATCACACAACTGACTGGCTCGAATGGTGGTCTGATTATGGGGGTGGGGGAGAGAGTGAGGTCGAGAGCTCAGCGCATTTTCCTCACTATAAACAATCTGACGCGCTTGAAACTATCACGGTGCGCTAAAAGCCGTGGCTTGGAAGGTTGTCAACTGACGGGATAACTCGGACCGCGTGGTCAGCCCAAAGTGTGTTTTGTGTGGATTGGCTGACTGGCGGACTGAGAGTCAGGCTGCAATGGATCCTTCTTAATGTGCCCTTTATGGTACTCCCATTCCGTGGGATCCGAGCCAGGTGTGGTGGTACGCCCAGGGGCGGCTCCGGCAGCGCCAGCCACCTGCGCCCTCTCCCATCTCTGGTCTTCTTGACTCTGTCTTGCCACCGGGTTCAGGTGGGGGAGGAGGAGAGAGTGCGGTAGCTGCAGCGCAAGGCTACTATCACTTAAAACTAATTCACGCGCAAGTCACCGTCCCTGCACCACACTTCCGTGGAGCATACGGTGGACCTCGTCGTAATCGATGGTCGAACTTTCGTGTGTGTGTGTGTGCTCGCTGCCACTGTCATCGTCATCGGTCTGCGTGATAATCTTCTGACAATGTCACGTGGGCACCATCAGGCAGGCACGCATGTGACGCTTGCTGCCGCAAGCCTTCTGAAGGACAATGGCGTCCGCCAGCCAACTCCAGCCGGGTTTTGTAGGTTAGCTAGCGGCCGACCACTGAAAATAACCGGCTAACAAGCCCTAAAATGGCCATTCCAGTTTCCCTTATCTTTGTCGGTAATGTCATTCTGTCTACATTACTAGCCGCTCTGTGGCTACGGACGTGGCTCGAGAATGAACCCCAAAGCACAACGGAACGAGTGAGTCTCGTAACGCGTTCGTTGAGCACAGATCTACCATTGTTAATGTGCCCGTGGCGCAGTGGGTTAGAGCTTTAAAATTCTAGCCAAAAGTTCTCGGGTTCCAGCCTCAGATGCCGCAAAACCTAGGGTTGGGTATGGCGGGCTGATAAGGGCTAAAGCCAGAAATGATCATTATAGTCTCCATTGTCTTTTTCGGTAATGTAATTCTGCCTATGAAACTCACAGTCTCCACTGGGAATCACTTCATTCCCCATGATGGTTAATGCCACGCGAACGCGGCAAGTACTTAAAAATTTGCTGAACCTGGAGTGTGCAGACCGATATCCGTTAAGAGCGTGAAGGAGTCCACACCGACTGAAATCTTATGCCTTTTTGCCCTATTCGCATCATGTAGGGAGATATGGCGGTTGAAAGACGGGTGCAAAGTTTGCTGACGTCAATGAGCCCTGGCTCCATTCGAATTACGGTTCCTTATCTTGTCAACACACCCGTTATCCAATCAGAAGACGACAGGACCTCGGTTTGAACTCAATGACTTACTCGGATTACTCCCTGGGCATTTAGTTCTTTTGTTGCTCCTATAAGGAGGGATTTTTTTCGAAGAGGAAAGAAGAATAAACGAGGAACATAGGAAACATCTAGTAGAAAACCGCAACTCTCTGGATGCCATTGAAACCTGGCAAAGTCACTTAATGTCCACGAAAAACCTGAGGGGAGGGATAGTGCTAGTTGGTGATAATCAGGTTTCGGAAATTAGCTTTATGGGCGTAGGAAGGGTTTGCGCAGTCCCTACTAAAATTATGGAAAAGACAACCCAGGTGTCGCTTAGACGATGCCATATTAACTTGAGAGATACAAAAAGGTGTGTACTGCAGACAGGGACAACCCTAAGTTGATAAAGTGGTAGTACTACCTCTAAGAACCACAAAAACTTGATTTGTGTGAAGCGACGTCTTGCAAGAGTTGTTATAATCCCGTCACTGTCAGCATTAATTTCTGCCGCAAGCTCCACTAATCACGGTTGACGTCCAATCCCACGGAAGGTGGGCGCCACCGTTTCCCTCGTTACGCACCCTTGACCAGCTGTGTCGGGGAAACTTGAGGCTATTCTGGGCGCGGATGGCCGAACACGCAACGGCAGTGAGGACTGCTGCCGACTTCAAAGTCACAAGTCATTCGATTGAACTCAGCTAAGTAAAACCTGTTATTTGAAGATGCTCGCGATAGACGGGGGTAAAACACGATCGCCAGTGTTCTGACCCGCAGCCAGATTAATTAGCTAAACATCACTCACAAGGACAAGACGATTTCGGATGTGATGCCTATTAATCCGTGGATGGAACGAGAGGCGTAGTAAAGCACACACCGCGGTTAGGCGTTGCCGGCGTACTCTAAGGGGCATGGGGACAGTAACTTCGGCCTTTGCTTCACAAGCTTACAAAAATTGTATCGAAATCAGGTGGACCTAACTCACGAAATGTCGTGATTTAAATCCAAATGGGAATTTGAATTAAATTTGGTGTTGTTAGTTTTTCCACGGTTACATTGATTGGAGGCACAAACAGCCATTTGCTAAAGACTAATATGTGACATCGAAGGTAAAGAGGCCAGATTTAGGTGAAGTCGGACGTATCCGGATATCAAAGTAGTATTCTATGCCGTTTAATATCCCAACACAAAACTCCCTGTTTGTGGGAGTTGTGCTATCAAAGAGCATTAATAAAAGCAAGAACAGTTCCAAACGAATCTTACATCGATGAAAATCAGGTGAAAGCAGGTATGAGGAATTGCGATATTTTCAAAAACAAGGAGCGAATCCAACTTTGAAAAATGTTTTGCGAATTTTTGCGGGTTTTGTCACAAAAAGCATTGATAAACATATTTGACAGTTTTTTTAGCACACCGAGACTGTGAAGGTGTAAAATATATATATGCATATTGCGAACACGCGATAGGCTGTGAATTTTGTGTGTCACTTTCTGTCGGACGTTGATTTTGAGCGAGTACGGAAATTGGCAGCCGAAGGGTTGCTGTGTGAGTTGTCAGCAAAAGTTTTCAACACGAGTTAGGCCCCACTCTCGAAAAGTATTACAGATAGAACCGTATCTAGAATTCAGCATGGTGGACCAAAACAGGACCAAGAGTTAATTTCTCGTACACTAAAAAGCACCACCTACAGTACCTGCCATATCTCTTGAAATCTCATGGATATAATGAGAAAAGGCCCGTTACACGAAATCAGCTTCCTCGCGTTCACAAAACATTTACAGCAGTAAAGAAGTGACCCTTCTTAAAAAGAAGGCACCTTGTGGTTTAAAAATTAATATTTCGATCATTTGACCCACTTGTGAAAAACTCGGCGGCCTCGGTGGGATTCGAACCCACGCCAGCAAGGGAAAGGCTTAAGTACAGTCAACGATCTAGCCAACTGAGCTACGAGCGTTGGCTGAACTAAAGCCTTACTGGCGTGGGTTCGAATCCCACCGAGCACAAGTGGAATCAAAAATATTCAAAGCTGCCAAAATCCTCGACTAATATTTAATTGTTTAGAAATACCAATTGTTTAAAAAAAACCGTAGATTCCGAAAAGTTGAAAAATAGGGTTAGCTAATTAACCTGAAGTTTTAAATGTACAGGATGCCTGTCCATGTAAAAAAGGCGGAAATAGAGTACAACAAGTAGGAGGTAGTCTTCCAGATTACGGGCAACGGAAAGTATGGCCGCTACCAAACAGCCTGTATTCCAACACGGTTTCACGCGAATTGGCGATTTTTCTTCCGATTGTTCAATGTTTAAGATGCGCTTGACTAAGGTAAACAGATTTTCGCTTGATTGCGCCGACAGGGACGTCACCGGAATAACATATTTCATAGGCTCACATGTTGACAAGCCCGTCAGTGACAAATTAAATTAAATTAAATCGTAAATGTGGGAAGAACCTCCCGCGAGGACACACTGTTTCGACAGCAAATTTAACGAACTGACTGTTTGGATGGCCCTAAACTTCAACAACGGATACCACAAAAGCCAGGTGTTAATCGACATCGCAAGGGACGCCTTTGGTTATAATGGTATTCACCGATGTCTACTGGTCACCATCATATTGCTGGATTTTGCTCATTTTCGCCGCTCAATGGATTCTGGTTTGAGTTGCGACTATAATCGATTTTTTACACCCCAGCAAGCCCCTCCGCCCGTGGGTCACGTAGCAAGTTCATTTTGCAAACTGCCCGACCCGCAATCCTATAGAAAACCTCTTCTTATTTATCGAGGGAAAGTTAAATTTAACAGTATTTAACTCGAATAAACGCGTCACCCTCAGTACTCCACTCAGGATCTCGCTCGATACCGTTCTGTCCGCCCGACAGCTTTTTACTGGCGGCAACGAACATCGTACCGTAGGAAACATGCCACATATACTACGTAGATAGCATAACATTCGTTGTCGCCAGTGGCAAGCGGCCGGGAGGACAGAATGAGATCGAGCGAGATCCTAATCACAACAGAGAGGCTGATGCGCATACTTGACTTCTGTACACATCTCAATTCACAAGGCATATGACGTACCAATGATCGGAAACTACCATGAAACAGTGGTTTGAGTCTTGCCTGTCGCACCTTTAGCGCGCTATCTATGTATTGTGTGGAATGTGTTCTATGACACAACGTCCGTTGTAGCATGTTGTGCCCCCCGAACGGGCTACGTGGGAGATGCGCTGGACCAACACAGGAGCCAAATAAGGGTACGGCAGGCGTTATTATTATTATTATTATTATTATTATTATTATTATTATTATTATTATTATTATTATTATTATCTGGAATGAGGTCCCATGACAAATTCAGAACATGGGCATGCGTAGGTGCAGGTTCCTGCCGCACCCTGCTCTCCCACTCCGTAGGAGATGCTTCCTCTGCGCCCGACCCCATCTGCGGTCTTCTTGAGTATGTCTAGACGCCGGGCACAGAGGGCAAGGGAAGAGAGAGTGCGTAGAAGCTGTGAAAGTCTATTATCACTTAAAACTAATTTGAGCACAAGTCACCGTTCCTGCATCACCCTTCTGTGGGGCATGCGGTAGTCGGACTACGGCAGTAGAAATGACGTGCCCTATGGCACAACGTTCATTGTCGCCAGTAGCAAACTGCCGGGCACAAAGAAGGGAATCAAAAGAGATCCTGAGGTTGTTGTGTTTGTTGGTCCAGCGTCTGCGTTGATGCCCGCGTGTTTGCCAACGTAGCATGCTGACATCTGGGTGGCCTTCTGTATGTACTTTTTTTCGTCAAAGTCAGTGTGACAAGCCCTCCTGATGAACTCTTATTTAGATCGAAACCTGCTCTCTCTCTCTCTCTCTCTCTCTCTCGGTGATAAAATAAAATGCACTTTTTGCTTTATTTTGTTTAGGATGTTGACAGATAGTGCATTTATAGTCACTGTTTGTATCGAAATCGATGACACTAAGCAATTGCATATAAAATCTAACAAAGCCTATGTATGGGTACGTATAGCATAAGGGTAAAGTTGGGTGATTGAATGTACGCCCATAAAATGTAAAATCAAGATCTCACCAGCAACGGATCCACATAATTACTATCGGCACTCTCCACCTCCCTATTGTAGATGGTCATGTCATCCTGCTGGGCAAACACGTTCCAACCCTTGCTGCTGCAGTCGACAACATTTTTGTCGGGGTGGAGAAATTCTCGGAAGATGTTTATCCTCTGCTCACAGACTTTGTTAACTTCTGCGTGGAGAGGATGCGTACCGGGTAGGGAATCTTCGGAGTCCAGGCTGGCGTTAACCGACGTGGGTTCGGTCAGGCAACTTTCTCCCTCTGATTACAAAAAATTCGAAAAATCGTGCCTCGAAATACATGCACATAGAAGGTGCTACTATAGCATGCCTCCTATAATCGGTCTTCAACTATCTTATGATTCCTACCCTCTTAGGTATTGGTCGAAAATCAGAATCAAATTTACAATTTTGTCTATATTACAAAAATAAACCCGAAGTAAATAACAAGGGAACCGCAAATAGTGCATAAAAATCGCACACGATTGCTACGAATTGGTCTTCAGCTCCTTGCAAAACACGCTAACAGCTTTCATCCAAAAGCCCCTGATGTGGAACTTCAAAATCTGAATTTTGCCGTTTAACAAAGTCCTCTCGAGTTGTCGGGTGTGCGCACATGAATTCTGACCAATGTAATGATTGACGGTTTTATGATCTTACTTAAGTAGTCTTTAGAAGGTATTGTTTAACCTACTCCTACTTCGCGTGCACTGATGGGGATCAACGTCGCTGAAACTCACTTGTGTATGTAGAGGTACCT
Organism: Schistocephalus solidus; assembly: GCA_017591395.1. Classification (NCBI taxonomy): domain Eukaryota; kingdom Metazoa; phylum Platyhelminthes; class Cestoda; order Diphyllobothriidea; family Diphyllobothriidae; genus Schistocephalus; species Schistocephalus solidus. Next base: position 22,742 of record WEDG01001757.1, read on the forward strand.
AACGTCGGTGCCCTGACACAATTCAAAGACCCATGGACAGTCAATGCGTGGGCCATAGCTCCGACAATTCATCTAGAAGATGGTGATTATTGTATCTACGGCGCCCTGCGAATCTGACCTCGTCGATTGGTATTGGGTTTCCTGGTGTTCCGTTCAGCTTTCCTCTTCTAGCGACGAATACCATTTCAAAGAAGACTTCTCGAGAGTAATTGAACCAGTCGACCACAATAGTTAGGGATCTACCACTAAGTTTTAACACTTCTTCCAGTGGCATTCTGTTGCTCCAGAGCTAAACTAAGTCAAAAATGCAATAGGGCTTCAAATTACAATGGAGGCTTCCGTTCAAATCACACAAACGGAAGAAATCTTGCTCCGTCCTTACTGATCGAACAGACTAGCAACCCTTTCTTCTGCCCCGCTGCATGCCGGTACATTCTGTCAACGTACATTCTCGTTTATTAATATTACCGGTCAAGCGCACTTGCGACAAGATGTTTACCTACTTAGAGACCCTATCGGAGGAGATATCATGACGCCGCCGCTTTTTCACTGTGTACCACTTCAGTCTGAAACGCTCTTGACAAAATTTTGAAGGATATGCTGAGGTAGGAATAATAAATAAAGGCAGAAATCACGCTATAGTAGCACCGAAGAAAGAAATGGGGGGTAAGCAAGGAACGATAACCTCCGGCCCATAAGGACTCGCGTCTGCTTTGAAAGTTTCCAAAATTTAAACCGAGCTCACCAGTCATGCGTTGAGATTCGAAGGCATTGACCGCGTGAGGAAAATTTACCAGTCAAATGGACCAAATGACGTCCTGCATGCTCTTACATCCAATCAAAACTTCACCGCTGCACGTGCAAATGATCAGTCCTCCGCTGACAGAGAAGAATCTGTTAATGCGACCGAGTGTGCTCATCTCACACAGCATTCGTCGCTGCTTTTCCAGAGCTAGTGCTGACACACACACACACACACGCACACTCTCTCTCTCTCTCTTTAAATGTTCTCAGCGCGCTGACTACCATGAACAACCTGCCTCTGGTAACCTATTCGTCATTTCGTTAGCGCAGCCTGCAGGCGGCGGCAGCTGACGTTCATCACCGTCATCTCAGCGCCCGACGCTGATTGGTGCACTCGATGAGACGGGGGAGGGGGAACCAGATCATTGCGAACCCGATGACTCCTGTCAAAACCACACAACAATTCGACCGTCGCTTCCAATGAGGCCCACCATGTGCTCCACAGAATGGTGGTGCAGGGGCGTTAACTTGCGCGTGGATTAGTTTTACGTGATAGTAGACTTGCGCTGCAGCTACCGCTCTCTCTCACTCGCTCTTCACTCACCCGTCCTTGTTCGGTGTTAAGGCAGAGCCAAGACGCCCGGAGGCGGGATCGGACGCAGGTCGAAGTGCCATAAGGGTCACAGGTGGCTGGTGCGGCGTGAGCCTGCATCTACGCGTGCCACCACGCTCCCTCCCCCATGTTCGGCATTTGTTATGGGAGCGCAACTCCAATAAAGCCTGTCATGCCCTGATCTAGCCCCCGTGTTGGTTCAGCGCATCTACCACGCGGCCCGTTTAGGGCACCCACGAAACCAAACACACACGCATACCGCAACCATGGTTGCTCGGATCGTAAACGGGCCGATTGGCGCTCCAACACAAACCTTACTTATTAATAGTAGTGAAAATGCGATCCAAAAGCGGTATGTCAAAGGAAGAAGAGGCGTTCACCGGGAGATTTTTATTAGGTGTCTGACGTTTCGGGTAGTTGTTTCGTTTGCCCATCTTCAGAGACCGGCAGGTCATGATCCCGGTTCTCATTATATGCGAATCTTTGCCTTCTGCCTGTTGGGCCGTGCCGTGTGATCCTCGCCTCGGCCCAGGATTTCCCCGGCGCAACAGGTTAAGACGTGGCCCATCTGCGCGGCATGGGTTTTCACCTCTGACTTTGGGTCCAACCTTCGTACAGGCAGCTGGTGCTCGTGCATTCGCGTTTACAGCTGTCGGTCGGTTTCTCCAACATATTTGCGCATCCTGCAGCAACACTGAAATCGGTAGACAGCCTTTCAGCGGGGGCGGCGATGGCGATACAGCCTACGGCATGATGCGGGTCAGACTCAGCCAGGCTGGCGGCCCAACAAGCACAAGGAAAGGAGTGGCATATAATGAGAGCAGGGATCATGACTCGCCAGTCTCTGAGGATGGGTAGACGAAGCAACTACCCGAAACGTCAGACACCCAATATACATCTCCCGGTGAACGCGTCTTCGTCCTTCGACATACCTATATTAGTCCGTACGCCGAAATCATACCATGACAGTCCTAATATGCTTCGCATACTGCCAGTAAGGCAGTAGGATCCAATCTACAGTCAATAGCCTCATCCGGACTAGGAATTCTGCCTTGAAGATGAACGTGTCGAACCCTGGTATGCCCTCGCCTCCAGGCGTTCATTTCCCACGTGTATATTAACTTCCCAGAACGATATCTCTTTAAAATAGAAATTATATTAACTTTATATCTTTTTCAGCCATATTCGAGGGCTTTTTTACATTGTTCACGGACTTTTTGTATCTCAGACTGTCCACTATAAACATGATTATTAATTATATTACTACTATGAGCATTTCAATTGTCCACTTCATGCATAAATACCTACATTTTAAAATTCGGCCAATTTAGGATTTGTTATGCATCAAACGCAGAAGGCTGGTTGCAAACAAGACGTGTACCGAGGACGGGAACCAGCACAAGTGAGGAGTCTTAGGGGGACACAGCAGGGTATATGGCAAAGCGGGAATGTCATAGGCTGAAGGGTGACCAGTCAGAACATAGGTGGTTTGGCCGTGCGTACATGACCTTAAAAGTTGCCTTGTCACGCGCGGGGGCGTCGTGTCCGGACCATGCGGGTCACTCACACTGCACCCCTTCCACCATAAAGTGGGAACATCGGGCATAGTGGAGGGGAATATACAGAAAAGGGAATGAGGGTTAGTTAATAATTGTTCTAATAGGTTTCGTCCTGAGATCGTTGGACGGATTAGCGGATTCGGTTCGATCTTCTCAGGGCGATATTTTCGAGCTCTGCGCAGTTTTGCGGAGTCACTGGTTCCTCTGCCCCTAAGTTACTGATGGACGGGGCAGAAGGATGATGAGAAATAGACACCTCGGCTGGCGGTGTTGTAGTAAGTGTAGGCGTATATATTCCGTCATCAGGCCGTTAGAATCAACATCAAGGGTCACGGGCAGTTCGAACTTCCCGAATTCATTTTTTGTGTGCTTTCGGCTGCGGACTTGGCCCAGATGTCAACGCACAATCCTCCCATCTTCTAACGCTGATTTTCCCTCACTTCTTTGAACTGCCACTCGATACCAGTTCGCTTCGTGTTCCAGTCTCGTGTAGACACTTTCGTTAGGTAAGAAGGTTCGAGGTCGCGTGTGCGCATCATATCACGCTTTCATCTTCGTCTGTCACTCCGTTATTTTATCATGCATTGAAGGATTAAGCCGATCGAGCCGTGTGCGCTACTGCCGCTTGAACATCAATTCTGCCAGTGAAGAACCAGTTGATCCGGTTGGGGTTATGTGATTGCTAAATACAAAGGCTGACAGCTTCGTGCTTAAGTCCGCTCGCGTCTGTGTGGCTACCCCGTAAGTTAGCGTCTGAACCGCACGCTCTGTGAGGCCATTTGAAACCGCGTGGTACGGCGCAGTGGTTAAATGCCTAATTCGATTGCTGTCCATAAATTCTTCAAGTTCTGCACTAGTAAAGGCCGGGCCACTGTCTGAAACGACCATATCAGGCATCCCAAAAGTAGAAAAAAAACGGATCGTAACTTGTTGATTGTGGTAACTAAAGAACAAGAGTTTCCAGTCGGAATAGCTACAATCCATTTAGTGAGGGTACCAACCACCACTAGGACCATATGGCTTTGGAATGGCCCAAAATAGTCTATGTGGACCCTCTTCCAGGGCGAGTCGGGCCGGGCTCGAGGCTTCAGAGGCACCTTCGGTAAGGTCTTCTGTGTTAGTTAAAACACGCGGCACGCTTTTACCATGTTTTCTATGTCTTCGTCAATTTTGGGTGAGGGCTTTCATTCTCATCGTACCAGGATGAGCATTATGCCGGTCTTTGAGGGTGGCTTGTTGGCCCTGTGGTGGCACCCCTACACGACTGCCCAATAGTACGCATCCGCCTTGTAAACTCTATTCGTTCTGACGGCTGTAGAATGGCTGAAGTTCATGGGAGGCAGAAGACGACCAGCCCGATTGCAAGGATCTTTTTACCCGACTTAAGAGAGGATCTCTTGATGTCCACTGTCTAATTCGTTGAGAGGTTACGGGTACGTTAACTAAGTTCTGTTAAATATTCACGGCCTCAAAAGCAGGTGCTCCGTTAACGCCATCATTGGCAAAGGGGAAGCCTACTAAAGGCGTTAGCCACTACGTTTGCACTATCCGTAACATATTTAATTACATATGTGTAAGCTGAGAGAGTGAGTACCCATCTTTGCATTCTCGGCGAGGGCATTTGTTATATCCCTCGTTTTTCACCCAACACACCTAAGAGAGGTTTGTGGTCAGTGTGAATTTCGAAGGGTCGGCCAAAAAGATACAAGTGGAAGCGTTTTAGGCCAAACATTATCTCGCTGCGAATCGTTGGTTTCCACCTGGGACATGGTTCTTGATCCAAAGGCAATCGGCAGCTCGACCCCAGAAGAAATTTGGTGCATGAGAACCGAACCCACGGCGAACGGGGATGCATCGCATTTGAGTACGATAGGCTTTTTGGCGTCGTAAAGAAGCAGAAGAGAAGAGGAGGTAAAAGCCGCCTTTGATCGCTCAAAAGCATTTTTCTCGACTTCCGACCAGTTCCAGCACCGATTCTTTTCGAGAAATCGATTAAGGGCTTCAGAATTGTAGCCGATTGATTCATAAATCAACTAAAGTGGGTAACCAACCCAAGGAATGAACGTAACTGACTAATATTTTTGGGACGAGGAGCCTTCTTTAAGGCTTTGAGTTACCGTTCGAGTGGGTGGAGACCAGTTTTATCTACCTTAAAGCCAAGGTACTCCACCGATTCTGCAAGGAAAATGCACTTAGCTTTCCTGAGTTTAAAACCTGCGTCTTCTAAACGTGCTAGTACTACGTTTAGAGTCTCTGGGAGACCATGGTCAGACGGGCCCATTTCTAATATATCATCAAGATATGCGCAAACGTGAGGTATGTCCTGCACGAGGCTATCAATCAAGCATTGAAATAAACCTGGAGCAGAACTTACTCCAAATGGGAGTTGTTTGTATCACAATAAACCTCGGTGCGTATTGATAGTTGTGGCGTCTCGGGAGTTGATATCTAGGACCAGTTGGTTGTAAGCATGCTGCAGGTTCAAAGTTGTGAATTTTTGGCCACCCAAGAGCGATGCGTACAGGTCTTCGATGCGTGGGAGAAGATAAGGATTTAGTTTAGTTGCTGAGTTGATCGTCAGCTTGTAGTTGCCACAGATACTTACGGTATTATCAGATTAAAGAACAGGGACTATTGGGACCGCCCATTCCGAATGCTGCACGGGCTCGATGATGTCCGCTTTCCGTAAGCGATCCAATTCCTCTTCGACCTTCGGTGCGACTGCATAAGGGGACTGACCGAGCTTTGAAAAACCGAGGCCGGACTCCTGATTTAAATTGGAATTTCACAGTTGGGCCGCAGTAGTGTGTAGTAGAATTATCGTGAAACAATTCTCTGTGATTTATCAACAGGGAAGTTAGTGCTGGGTTAAAACTAATCCAATGTACATAGGATAGCAGAGAAGGCCCGCATTTTATCCAGTTCCGTCCGAGGAGATTTGGTTGTTGGCTTCTTTGATCAGATGAAACGGCAAATAAGGAAGTTATCCATCATGCTTAACGTCGGCCGTAAAAAACCCTAGAAACTTCTACGTTTTCCCCAGTGGAATTACGGAAAGTAGAACGAGCCAGAAGGAGATGGGGGACTTTCGAAAGAGAGGCCTCATTGTTGAGAGTAACAGTTGCGCCAGTGTCGATTTCAAACTTCACGGAATGACGATCCACCGGGAGTGTAATACTTTAGGGCGATTCTAGCTGCGTGGTCGTTTAAAACATTCAGAGTATCGCCTCGACATCCACAGCTGGATTCGGGTAGGTGGTATGCATGTTAGTGTTCGTCCGTCTTTTGGAGAAGCACACTCGTTCGGCATGACCGATTTTCTTGCCAAACCGGCAAACTGTCTTCTGGTGTCTACAGTCGGACCATTGGGCGTTGTGCTGGCTGCAACGGTAGCTGGACGGCAGTTGTGTTGGAGGAACAGATGATTGCTGTTTAGATAAAATCCCGGTCATGTTCACCAGAGAAACAGCCAATTTAGTTTCGAAGGATGATATCACTCCAGCGTTTGACTTATTCAGCTACTGAAGGTTTTGCCGTACGCGCTCTGGATGACTGGCGATATCACAGGTCTTCTCCCACGGCAAATCTCTCTTCCCTGATAACAGATATTCCCGCGCTTTTTCATCGCGCAAACCAACGATCAACTGCTGAACGAGCATTGCCTGTTCGAATTTACCTGCCTTGATCTCTTCATATCTGCAGTCCTGGATGGCGAGTTTCAGGTTCGCAATAAAATCACCAAAGCATTGATTGGATTCTTGACGCATCTGACAGAACCTATGGCGGCTCTGAAAGATGTTGTCTTTTCTGCCCCACGCTGCCTCGAGCTATGTGAATGCTGTTTGAAAACGGTAACCTTGCAAATTAAGAGCGTCGAAGTAACGTTCGGAGGGGTTTACATTTAGAGTTAACGTCTATTGTACACGTGGGTGGCGACATCGGAATCAGCTCAATATAATCCTCAAACGTCTTTTCTCCATTGTAACCATGAGTCCTTTGAGAGTTTCGAAGCGTTTTTCGGTAAGAAAGGCAACGCTGTAGGCAATAATGAAGCCATGTTCGTTGAGCCAATGTTATGTGTCCAACACAGAAGGCTGGTTCTAAACAAGACGTGTACTGAGGACGGGAAACCGCACAAGTGAGGAGTCTTAGGGGACACAGCAATGTATATGGCAAAGCGGGACTGTCATAGGCTGAAAGGGTGACCAGTCAGAACAAAGGTGGTCTGGCCGTGCGTACATGACCTTGAAAGTTGCCTTGTCACGCGCCGAGGCGTCATGTCCGGACCATGCGGGTCACGTACATGGCAGGATGGATTGACTTTGCCAATCCCTAGGCAAAATGTTGAAAACTACCGACTGCTTTCCTGCTCACGCGTTTGCATTTGCCCAGTTTCAATTACGATAAAGTGTCCGGTTTGGGTCCGGTCGTCGTGTGCGTCATTGTACTCGTCATCGCCCTGGCCGAGGTAGTTCCGATCACGCTTCATGGAACTCAACAGACAGTCAGGAATAATCCGAATATGTGGAATACGAAAATTTGGTTTATTATAAGGCCACGGTCTCACTAAGAGCGATGGGAAAAGACTATTGATACAACAATTCAGCTTGCTGTCAGAGGGGGTGGATTGGTGTTCAGCCACCAAGGTGATGAAGGTCCGCGGACAATGAGCAAAGATACGAGCAATCACCGATTATCGGCGAAGCTGGATGCTACCACTGGGGAGGGGAATTCCGCGTCTTGGACGACTTGGTGAAAAGACAGGAACGACCAATCTTCAAAATTTAGTAACCCACTTCTGCTCAGTTAAACAAAAGCTTCCTTCTTTTTCAGATCCGCTCGCCACAATTAGGTTATCTGCCATATCTCACTAATCACACATCGTTTGTTCTCGATTCCTATTGGCTGCGTTTATCCATGGAACCTGACATCACACAGATCAGACAGTGGCCATTTTCTCCACTTCCTTTACTCCACTGGCATTGGTTTTTTATAATTTTTTTTAATTCACGCGCTCAACCTCCGTGCATTCTACGAGCATAGGAAAACAAACCCTTGGCAATATCGTAATTTACTTATGTCTTACGGCAAGCATAAATAATCCTTGGTGTTTTTTGTTCCAGTCAAACGTCCGCTTCGATCCTACTCTTGCCCTGCGGAACAAAGGTAGCGCATCACATTCATCCTAGGATAGATATATCCTGCATACACTTGTTCAATCTCCGAGTCTGTAAACCAACAGAGGTGAGATCGACAGGACGTGCTGGTGACCAAGGCCGGTGCCGACGGTTGGACGGATCACCACCTTGTCCTCTCCAAGACGAGGCTCCGACGACGAAGGCCCCAAGGTAAGCGACCACCAGATAAGTCAAATACTCTTTTGTTGAATTTGCCTGCTCACTGTTTTGATTTTAGCAACCAAATAACCGAAACAACGCCACTGTGGAGACACGATGGTGCCAACTGCAAAATGTCATCCAGCCAACCGCCCTCGAAGTCCTCGGACGCGCACGCCATCAAAACCAGGACTGGTTTCGACGAAAATAACGCCGACATCAACAGCTTACTCGCGGAAAAAAATGGACTACACAAAGCCTATAGGAACCTTCGGACTGATGCCACCAAAGCAGCCTTTTTCAAAAGCCACCGCCTTGTACAGCAACGGCTGTGGGAGATGCAGGACGCCTGGATGATCTGAAAGGCTGAGGAAATCTAGGGGTATGCGGACCACAATGAAATGAACAACATTTTCAAGGCCATCAAGGTCATCTGAGGCCCGTGAATCAAGGGGACCGCACCGCTGCTCAGCTCTGACGGCCCAACACTGCTGAAGCGCTGGCTAGAGCACTCCAAAAGTGTCCTTAATTGCTCATCAGCCATCTCCAATGCTGCCATTGACCGGCTCCCTCAAGTGGACACGAACAATGACCTGGATCTGCCGCCTTCCCTACCAGGAACCATCCGGGCCGTGCAGCAGATTTCCAGCGGTAAAGCACCGGGATCCGAGGAAATCCCACTGGAAGTCTACAAGCACGGTGGGACACGGCTGATGGCAGAACTTACAACCCTCTTCCAGGAGGTGTGGCGCTAAGGACAAGTTTCTCAGGAATTCAAAAACGCGACCATGGTCCATCTCTACAAACGGAAGGGGGAACCAGCAACTCTGTGATAATCACAGAGGCATATCGTTGCTCAACATCGCTGGGAAGATCTTCGCCCGTATCATTCTCAATCGTCTGAATGGTCATCTACAGCCGGGCCTACTTCCGGAAAGCCAATGTGGCTTCCGCCGACACCGCGGAACAACCGACATGATCTTTGCCGCCCGCCAGTTACAAGAGAAATGTCAGGAGATGCGAACTCACCCTTACACTACCTTCGTGGATCTGACGAAAGCCTTTGACACGGTGAATCGCGACGGACTGTGGAAAGTCATGCAGAAATTTGGCTGTCCTGAGCGGTTCACGCACATGGTGCGTCAGCTTCATGACGGGATGACGGCGTGTGTCACTGACAACGGGACGGTATCCGAAGCATTCGCAGTGACCAACGGAGTGAAGCAGGGCTGCTTATTGGCCCCCAACCTCTTCAGTCTCATGTTCTCTGCTATGCTGATGGACGCCTACCGTGATGAGCAGCCTGGGATCCGCATCGCCTACAGAACTGACGTGCGCCGTCTCAACAGTCAGCGTATGCAGGCCCTAACGCGCGTGTCTACGTCTACAGTCCATGACTTGCTCTTCACGGACGACTGCGCCCTTAACACCGTGACGGAGGAGGACATGCAAAAGAGTATGGAACTGTTCACTGCAGGCTGCGCAAATTTTGGATTAACAATCAGTACAGCCAAAACGGTTGTCATGCCCCAGCCGCCACCCAGCGCGGAATACAATGCTCCCCGAATCAATGTCAACGGTGCTCAACTTAAAAATTTGGAAACCTTTGCTTATCTAGGAAGCACGCTGTCACGCAACACGAGAATCGATGACGAGGTTGCCCAACTGATCTCCAAAGCTAGTCAGGCATTCGGCCGGCTGCAGGCCTCCATGTGGAATCGCCACGGTATTCACCTGAAAACCAAACTGAAGATGTACAAGGCCGTCGTCTTGGATCAAAACCACCAATGCCCAAGCTCTCCGCGCGCGAATTTGCCTGGTCGGACATGTTCGAACTCAATGCAACAACAATCCCACAAAGTCAACTTCTTTCATACCTGCCTCGGACGCCATGACGACAACCACCCAATCCACTGATAACAACTTCATCGATGCCCCGTCGCTCACGATCACTGACACCATCCTCCCTCCTCCACTCCCTGCGCCGATCACGGCAACGAACACCACCTGCCCCACTCCCATCACCTCAGTAGCCATCTCCGACTACCTGCCACCGGCTACCTCCAACACCACCACCGTCCCCAGTACCAGCGATGGGGACTCGGTACTAACCTGTCGTCATTGCGATCGCACATTCACCTCACACATCGACCTGGCCGGTCATTCACGAATTCGTCACACGGAGACTGGCGAACTAGCGCCTGGAGCACCAACACACAGCAGAGACCGCCGCCTCCAATACCCTCACTGCCCACGCGAATTCACTCACCACATTGGCCTGCTCGGTCACATACTCATCCAAGAACTAGGAATCCACCACGATATCAACACATCTTGCACACACATCAACATTTCCCAAGGTCCTCCCATGAGCTCAACTACCAGTACCGGCAGCAGAGCCCCTCAGACCAGCACCTCCTTTGCGAGTGCGTAAGTTATTTTTTCCGTTGCTTGGTACAAGAAAGGGCAAGCAAGGACAACAACTTCCTCAGGATTTTACAGAGCGACTAGCTTTTTAATCTCCCCTGAAATAAGTATGATAACTTGGGGTAAATAATTCGGGACAAACCTTTCTCATGCTTAGGTTGAAAGTCAATATGACCAGTTGGGCCGAACTTCGTCGGCGGGATAACCGCGTAACATCCATTGAACCGGAAACATAATATGGACTCCAGAAACACCGTTGGGCCATAGAGTTTTCTTCGCGACCGAAAGACTGCAAGAAAAGTACCAGGAACTGCGGACTGGTCTCTATTTCACCTTCATGGATCTGACAGAGATATTTGACCCAGTGAATCACGATGAACTCCGAAAAAAAATCCCGCTGAAATTCAGATGTGCCAAGTGACTCACACAAGTGGTAGGGCGACTGCACGATGGGATAATGGAGAACATTGCTTGCAACAGGCCCATCTTGGGAGGAAAAACGGGGATAAGCCGGACCGCGTACAAACCCTCGTCAGTCCTATGTCTCATGACATGCTGATGCGTGCCAAATACTAGGATGCACGAAAACATGGAACGGAGTGTGAACCTCTGACTGAAGCTGTTCCAAATTCAGCGTAACAATTAGCCCTGAGAACGCAGTGGTCATGCTTCAAGTGGTTTCAACTGATGCCTGAAGAGAACTGACGATCAATGTCATTAGAGTTGTACTGGGGTCACTGAGCCAGTGCCCACGAGCTGGCGCCGCTAGCCGATGCGTTGGACGGCGAGGCTTATCAGCCTTGATTTTTCGTCACTAGCGCACATGCCCCCTGAACTCAGCCCAGGCCCTGATAACAAGTTTGAAGCGTTCCACTCGCGTCCTAACACCTGCCTAACGCCTGGGGACACCTGCCTCAAGTTCGCACTCCCACACACACCAACTGCATGTGCCTATACAAGAGCTGTTATTGCACTCTATCGAACGCCAATCACTGTCGCAAAAAATCCATAATCAATACTCTCATGTCGTGTGAGCAGCTCTCCGCCAGTTCGACCGTCGTAGAGCGGCGATGTCCACCATAGCAGAGACTGTGACTTGTGCGCAGATTAGTTTTAAGTAATAGTATAATTGCACTGCATCTACTGCACTCTCTCTCTCTCTCTCTCTCTCTCTCTCTCTCTCTCTCTCTCTCTCTCTCTCTCTCTTCCCTTTTCCGTCAGTGCCCAGTGTCAAGAAATGCTCAAGAAGACCGGAGGTGGGGTCAGGCGCAGATGAAGCATCTTCCACCGACTGGGAGAGCGAGGTGCGGCATGAGCTTGTGCCCCATGCTCGGCATTTATTATGGGATCGCATCCCAGAATAATAACGCCTTACACACCCCGATGATTCGGCTCCCATGTTGATCCAGCTCAGTTATCACGCGGGGGCACGAAGAGCTCTCCACCCCGCTTCCACGCACGGACATCTCTTTCTGACACTCAAGCAAACTGCCAGCTCACGACAACCTAAACTGTGCATAAAATAAGTCGTCAATCACTGCTCTCTGACTCCCGTCCTCAGACAAGATGAACATATTCGTGTGTGGTATGTCTGATATCAATTTAACGCCACGTATTGGTGACCCCGATTTTCCTAACAAAGCCTCCGTCAGATGCAACAGTTTTCCTCCAACGTCCGTCCTAAGACGAGAAGTCAACACCCGTGCTCTCAACATCACGCGTTCATTCTGTTAAATTGCCAAGCTTTATGGTCACGAAATGGGAAACTTTGTACTGCGTGTCGCGAAGCCGAATTCAAAGCGTGCAAAATCACTCGCCAGGAGACTATTCAAAATCATCTTCAGCGCACACTTCCTGGCGAACATGCCACGCGACCACATGTGCACTATAGTTAGCAGCTTTCACGATCACTGCTGTGGGTAGTAATCGAAGCGATGGTGGCTTGAAATCCACGGCTGAGTCGTTTATGACTGCGATTTCATCCTCCGTGGTAGATGTTGGCATGATAATGACTCGGCAATTTGACTCGCTATCATTGAAGATCTTGGTCATCCGCGATCTCCAAACGTGACTGATTCCCATGCTCAGGCAAAGTCCCAGCACAGAATATGGATGACGCCATTGTGCTTGCTACTGGACTGCGGGCTTGGGAAGCATGACTCAAGCAGCTCGCGGTTCACGCGGTTGTGATATTTAACGAGGACTTTTGGCTCACTTCGAATGAGCCACGACCTGAGAGCTAACGTCATTCCTCCTCACTGATACTCCATGCTCGGCGTCCAGAGTCATGTCTCCGATTGCCCGACGAAGGTGGTTTGTCCGCAACTACAGCAAATCCAGTACACCTTCCGCCTCGAAACGTCAGACCAGTGTCACTGTGACCAATAAACCTCGCATAGCACAAAACTCACATTACACCTAGCCTCACCATGAAGAAGCAGCGTAGACACAGTCCAGGTCGCTCTGTAACGCGATCACACATCTAACCCGCACATCGGTTGGTAAATTCACTTGCGAATTCATTACGCTGACAAGCACACATAGAGGCTACCCATGAGCATACTCCATAAAAAGCCTATGTGACAGTTCTACCGTCGATCTCGACGAGGTCCACGGTTTGCTCTACAGTATGGTGGTGCAGAGACGGTGACTTACGCGTGGGTTAATTTTAATTTATAGCAGACTTGTGCCGCAGCTACCGCACACTCTCTCCCTCCCCCACCTGAGCCCGGTGTCAAGACACAGTTAAGAATGCCGGAGGTGGGGTCGGGTGCAGGTGGCTGGCGTCACACGTGGCTCGGATTTCACGGAGAGTGTCATAAAGGCCATATTGGGAGGGGGTCATTGCGACGTGACTTTCAGTCCGCCACCTCACACAAACACACGCTGGGTTGAACACGAAGCAGCTGTTGGTGTATCTAATGATTTCGTCTACGCGTACCACGTACACTACCTGCCCCCAAACACAAGCATCAAGATTTCAAACAACAGGGAGTTGAGCGGCGCACATATCAAATGTCTGAGTGTCTGGTCACGTTAAGGAGGGGCCAGGGACGGTGACCTGCGCTGGATTATAGCGAGAATAGACTTGTGATGCATCTACTTCACTTTCTGTTCCGCTCCCCCCACCTGGACACGGTGTCAAGACAGAGTAAAGAAGACCGGAGATGGGAGACGGTGCAGGCCCGCGTATTGTGGTCCACATCAAACAAGAACACAACAACACAAGAGAGGGGCGGCTCGGATCCCAACTGAGTGGGAGTGCTGTAAAGGTCACATTAAGAAGGAACCATTGCAGCCTGACTCTCAGTCCGCCAGTCGTCCATTGCGCACAAACGTACGCATTGGAATGACCACGCGGCCCGAGCTACCCCGTCAGTTGGCAACCCTCCCAGACACGGCTTTTAGCGCATCGTGATAGTTTCAAGCGCGTCAGATTTTTTATAGTGTAGAAAATGCCCTGAGCCATCGACCTCATTCTCTCCTCCACCCCCACAATCGGACCACCGTCCGAGCCGGTCCGTTGTCTGATGTGGAAGTAGGTGCATTGACTGACGGGCCGGCGTACCCATCTTCGCGTGCCACAGCACGCCCTGGCCCCCTTAACTCACACACCATGATTCACAAAACCAGGGGTAAGAAGGCGCCATCGCCGTTGCCAAACAATTCGCAAATTACAAACACAAAACTTCCGGGAAGGAAAATTCAGCTTGTTAAATTACAATATCTAGGCATAATACGGCTTGATACACAAATACGGCTGGCGTTTCTAAAGTAGCTTATCCAGAAGCTCCATACACTTTCCTTGGCGCTGATTGTCTGTACCCACAAGACCTTGCCTTGTGGGGATGTCCTGTGCGGAGTAAGGATGAGACTAAGCCTAAGAAGGTGTTAGAAAGAACGCCACTTTCTGCAAATGAATAAGCAACAGGGAAATGGAATATCTGATCCACCAGACCTGTGCAACGTTCAGTGGACTCCCGCAGGGATTACTGAATACGGTAAGAGATTAGGCACATTACCGATCCGTGAATAAAGGAAATTTCCGTCAATATAAAACGGTGCGAATACGAATACCGATAACTGGGTAAACTGGCTAAAGAACAAAGTCGGTCAACTGTGTCCCCTTTACTCAAAATATCAGGTAACTCATACACGTGGGGGAACTGCCCTGGAAGTCACTGCCACCTAACCTCGAGATGGTCATTATCGATATAACTTTAAACGACTTTTAAGACAAGGGAGCTTGGTAAAAGCGGACCTCGAAAGCGGCGCTTGCTTCGCAATCTAAGCCTACTTGGTGCGTGTGAAAACTGGCTCAATTTTGCTAGTCCCTCACCTACCGCGATCATTTGTGACGAACCAGCTGAATCAGTCGCCTCAAGCACAAGTACCCACATCTTGTTCCTTAGGCGGAAAAAATGTAGGGATGAGAGGGTGCATTCGCGTCCAAAGGCAGTTTTTTTTTGCCATCTCCAGTACACCTAAATAGCCAACAGAATTCCTTTACTTCTCTCATACTAGTCACCTTCTCCCTCCGGTTCACGTCCTACGGCACTATAGAACCTTCCTGTCGGTTTTTATCGACGAAGAGAGTGGATGGAACTAACTATCTCAGTTATCGCAGATCGTCACATGCAGATTTACCTGGCATGAGTCAGCATCGAGACCACAACCGGATCAAGTACTAGGTTGGGACAAAAGTTATGCGATCATTTTTTTCAGTCGACCATCAGAATTTGACAATGAGGACTTACTTTCAACTCTTGAACATGAACGTCCATCGAACAGTCGTGATCTGAGAGCAGTACTTGGAGTCCATCACAAAACAGTTTTGAGCCACTTTCATCAACTCGACTTCGTCCATAAAGAAGCCCCATCAAGACCCCCATGAAGTGCCCGAGGCACAAGCCAATCAACGCATTTGACCCTCTGAACGATCGATTTTGGAAGCGCATTGTGACATCTGATGAGAAATGGGTTTACCTGTCAATCCAACCGACAAAAGAAATGGGTTCCAAGAGGTCAGGCTCCCCCATCAGCCCTAGGTCAAGATCCGTTCGGTAAGAAAGTGAGGATCTGTGCTTGGTGGAATTTCGAAAGTGTGCTTCACTTTGAGTTTGTTCCGAATGGCCGTGTCGTCAACTCCGATCTCTACTGCGAACAAATGAGTCAAATCTACGACAAGCTGCAAAATATTTTTTCTGACCCCGTCCTTCAACTGAACGACATGACGCGAAACATGTGGCACATGCTGTTCTACCGTAAAAAGCGTGCTATTGCTGACTCCACTTTGCAGAAACAGTTCATTGCTAAATCACTTCCCTATTACCTAACTGATAAAGTCAAACCCTCTAGTGCGCGTCAGGAACCAGGCTCTCTGGAGGTCTATCTGATCCAGGATGCCTAATTAGACTGTGATTTACCCGTTTAAATCGGGGAATATATATGAGGGTAAAATTACTATGAAAGTGATGACGGCAGTTTTTCAGTGTTAATATCTCTCCTGGTAAACTCACAAAATGGGGCAGCGAAGCGACGTATACGCATAAAGGCAAACCCCCAAAAACTTTCGCAAGTTGTAGCTTGATCAAAAAAGGGAAGCATTTTAAGATACTTGTATGTGTGGTATGTGGCTCCTCCTTAATGTGGCCTTTATGACACTCCCACTCCGTGGGATCCAAGTCAAGTGTGGTGGTACACCTAGGGGTGGCTCCGGCCGCGCCAGACACCTGTGCCCTCTCCCATCTCCGGTCTTCTTGACTCTGTCTTGACACCGGGCTCAGGTGGGGGAGGAGGAGAGAGTGCGGTAGCTGCAGCAAAAGGCTACTATCACTTAAAACTAATTCACGCGCAAGTCACCGTCCCTGCACCACCTGGTGTGGAGCATACGGTGGACCTCGTCGAAATCGACGGTCGAACTGTCATGTGGCAGCAATGAATACGTTGGGGATGATTTCTGTTTAAAAGAGTCGACCTACCGGACGCAGTCGGTCCAAGCAGAAGGTCGTGTGTGACTTTGAATAAAAAGTTGAGACCAGTTTGGAGTCTCCTGATCCAAAGTGGTCTAAGACTATATTTCTAGTACATTTCTAAATATGAACCTTGGAGGCCATAACACTTATACAAAGATCTAGGAAACCGTTTCTGAATTCCTTCAATTTTATTTCTGCCATCACAAGACATTCTGCAAAAAAATATTGAGCAGTAATCTAGGCGGGGTAAAATGTACATTTCATAAAGTTGTATTTTAAGTGCGATTAAGGTGTAATTTTACATATGAAACAATATAAGCGGGTTGCTTTTGGCAAAATTTGTTTAGGATGGGGAGATAAGTCAAGTGTATTTGTATAGCTTAGTTCTAAATTTTTCATTGAAAGTGATTATTAAAATAATCACTGATTACGAAATAAATTAATTTCGTAATCATCAAAAACGAGGAGCAACATTTATTGTGGAACAAAGATCCTGAGATTGCATTTGGTCGATGAGGACACTTTCCATCGGTTACTCCATTTTTTAAGCTTTTTGAGATCCGCTTCGATTCTACTGTACATCCTAGTCACGGTATGCTCATTATACGCATATGCGAGTTTTAGATCATCTGCATATAGAAATGTTTTGGCTGTGGTCAATATGGCCGAGATAGTTCGGAGACAATGCTTACAATTTGCGCTGCTTTATGTCTGTACTCGCTTAAAGACCCTTGCAGGAACACCAAATAAAAGTGACGCACAAACCGATGACTACTTTACACACTCAGCAATGTATCACAGATTCGAAAGGAAACCAGCTTTGGTGGTGACTTTTGACATCATAGTGTTAATAACCATCACGTGCGTGACACAGGGTATATGCCGACTAGTGTGTGTGGTGGTACACCCAGGGGCGGCTCTGGCCGCGCCAGCCACCCGCGCCCTCTCCCATCTCCGGTCTTCTTGACTCTGTCTTGACACCGGGCTCAGGTGGGGGAGGAGGAGAGAGTGCGGTAGCTGCAGCAAAAGGCTACTATCACTTAAAACTAATTCACGCGCAAGTCACCGTCCCTGCACCACCTGGTGTGGAGCATACGGTGGACGTCGTCGGACTACAATGGTCGAACTGTCATATACGGACAGGGGAAGACCGCACGACGGTTGTAGGCCGGGGCTTCGAATACTCAACTCACACTGGGGTAGATGAACGACCAGGTTAATGTGCGGTTGTACATGACCCCTGAAACTCTCTCACTCGTGTGAGGTGTAATCCACACATTTCATTTGTCAGAAATCCTGGGACTTATGCATGAGGGGCCCGGTCGTACATGTGACAAGTGCAGTCCGACCAGGCGAGCTGGGACTGACATGCGGTGATTCGACGATGATGAGAGGTGAAAGAGGCGACTTCCACTGCGCTAGTGGTATTTTAGGTAGTGGTAAGTAATATTTAAAACAGGCATATACAGCAGGACTTATTGGTACCAACAAATTTCGTGACGGCTTGTCAACTGCAACCTGTCCTTGCATAATATAGATAACGAATGGAAGTGGACAGCACTTTGAATTGACAGAAAATCAATGCATAACAGCAAGGGTCAGAGGACAACGTAAAGAATAATCAGATCAACGTTGTAATGCCTGGTATGGCCGTTAGCAAACAGGTTTGCGCTTGCTTTCGCAAATAAGGACTCGCAGAAATAAAAATTTTTCACAAGGTCACATGTTCACAAGTGGGGTTGTGCATAATAAATTTAAATAGTTTCAGTTTCAATCGCAAACATAGAATTTTGTATACATTAAATAATTTATTTATGCTTATTGCTGATGCTAAAGAACGGGAATTTTAGATCCTCCTGGACATAGCGGTGAATACATTACAATTTTCAGTGTTTTTAATCGATTCCCCAAATGTTTATAAAAATCTTCAAAATAAGATATTTCTTGAAAGCGTTCACGAAAGCAGTGAGTCATTAGACATTGTTTCGAATACAGGTGAGCGTTTGGGTCATGTTTGTAGGCTCACCGTAACGTAAAACCTTACAACTGAGAAAATGGAAGGTCCACAAAAAGCGGACCCTAGGCCACTTGAAAAGCTTTCACTCTTCTGATAGGAAAATCAGCACGGATGTGCAAATTGGGGGAAGCATTAGCATGGGGGCGCAGGGACGGTGACTTGCGCATTAATTAGATTACAGTGGAAAAAGACTCGCGATTAATCTACAGCATTTTATCCTCTCCTCACCCACCAGGACCCGGTGTCAAAACCGGAGGCGGCAGAGGGCGCAGGTGGCTGGCGCGGCCGGAGCCGCGCTAAGCGTGCTGAAAAACTTGACTGTACTGTCACATCAGGTTCGGCAGTTCCTTTATGAACTTCCAGCGGTTCAACTCTAGCCATTCCCATGCCCCGAAGCGTTGTATCTTTTCCAAAAACGGTAGCTGCGTAGGGCAGTTAGGGCATCATATCAAAAATTAAAGTAGGCTTTTTTGGAAGGGCAAGCGAGAAAGGGAGGGACGGAGATGGGCCATTCTTCCATCTCGGGCATTTTCCTCGACGACCTTAAATTCGAACTCTTTACCACCAAGCCAAGGGCTCGCCACATCGTCACATGTGATAGGAAAGATTAACTGAGACCGTATTGTATTACCGTAAACGTACTACGCACATCCGGACCACTACTCCGCTGGAGAGGGTTGATCATTGTCCGACTGAGAGGACAGCGTCACCCCCGGAAAAACGAGAAGACGATCTGCGCGTTAGGCATTTCAGTTAAGTTGATTGGTTCACTAAATGCATGACACCGTCCGGGTCGAAACGAGCACGCCAGCGAGATGCCTACGATGACGGGAACTTGAAGGGATCGGTGGCGCTGGCACTTACCGCTCAGTAGGTGTTTGCTGATTGGCTCAGGCTAATGGCGGTCGGTCTGATCACGTGCACACCGCTCACTTTTCCACCCATACACGCACCCACCCCAACAAGATTCCTATAGAGACGGTTATAGACCAGCCGAAGCGATTATCAGGATCTGTTGGCTGCGCTGAGGACTAAGTGGAGGAGTTATAGATTATTACTGTATTCCAGGTACTTTAAGCGAGCAGTAATCACCCTGTGCACCAGGGACCCCAAGCGACTACTGTCCTTCCTCGGTACTCAACAAGCTCAGTAAGTTCACGAGAAGCAATAAAAAAATCCTATTCAGTTCACTAAATAACTCTGGGTATCCTTACGTAGGTTGACTGCTTTTAAGGTAAAATGGCAGCCGGTACGAAAGATATGTGTGAGACAGTTCTACTAGGGGTCGGGCGTCTCCAACTGTCGGATCTTAAGTCACGGCCAATAAATCAAGTGCTCACAAAATAGTACAAAGTCCGCCTTTCGATCTGCTAGACAAACCTATGAGCAGATTAAGGGAACTCATATGACCTTCCCGATCTTCGGTTTAGTGACAGAATTGATTGTGCGAAAGAGATAAAAGACCGCCTTCATCCAGCAGGAGCCGATGTTTTGGAGCCGGTACGATGACAACACGTCTGTTATCGTGAGGAAGAACATGCTGTCAAATTTCCATAACTTGTTCAAGTCACCCTCTCCAGGTATTAAATTTACGAGGAAAAAATTAGGCACACCTGCCTTTCGATGATGTGCTCGTCAAGCGAAGTCCCAACAGCGAACTAGAAGACGAAGGCTTATTGGAAGCCGACGAACACCACAGTTTCTCAGTTTTCATAGTAACCATCCGACGGCTCACAAACGAAGCTCCCGGAGGACCCACCAGAAACACCGCCAACGATGATATGTCCTGCCATGCATTAATGGCGTTGCAATGGCGAACGAGCAGACTGCTACGGTTCTAGGTGTTGGAACTGCCAACAGGTCCAAAATGCAATTCATCGTATCCCGTGCCTAAACTGCACAGGTCAAACTGAACACATACTCAAATCGCATTCACCAAGATAAGTGGACTGGGTGACGGAGGGATTAATTATCGCAAGCGGCTACCCATACATCCCATAGGGGTTACAGCCACCCAAATAATCGCCCACGCCGGAGACAGGACCGGCCGAGAATCGAATGAGTCTTTGGGGCTGGATGAGAACTCAGTCAATCGATGTATCGACTTGGCAGCCGCCACCACGCCAGCGTGAGTAATCGTTGATTGGCGACACCCCCATAACTGCCGCCTGTTTTGTCGCTGCTTTTATTTCTAACGCTGGAATCCTGGACGAGTTCAAAAGCTTAGATGAATGGACTGATGGTTCGAGTGCTGGACAAGAAAAACCTGGAAGTCTACCATTCACCTCCATTCATTACAAAACCTGAACAGCTTACTGGGTTGGTCGGTTTACGGTCTGAGCCACATGACTGGATCGTTTACGATTCATGCAAACTGAGCAATGATTGGGTCGTGGGCTACCAATCGCATCCGTCGGTGGTGGAGTACGAGAAGCAGCTCCTTAGGCATGGCGAATAAAGTGTACAGCACTAAGGCCATCAAGCTCGACCGCGCATTGAATTAGAAAATCGATTACTCCTGAAAAAGGTCCCAATATATAGCCGTCTTGCGCGATGCACGCTGTCTGGGTCAGATAAGGGCTCATCTGATGCCTGACGAGATTCTGGAGAGAGAGAGAGGGGGGGGAGAAAAACAGCCGCCTTTGTATCTTCAAGAGACGACCTCTGTACTAAAGCGTTCCATGCGATTACCGTTAGGTGAGTCAGGATTTAATCGAGCTGGTAGAAAAGGGGAAGACTAGGATCCGTGAAGCATTGGCTAAATCGACGAGGGCAACAGATCCGATAGTGGCGATGTCCGGCAAACCAACTGTCAGGGCTTAAAGGACTAGCGTACTACAGCGCACAGATGTCCGTGGCAGGCGAAACTGACCCGATTCTCTCAAAGAAGGACAGGAACGAAGTCAAGTGTGGTCTAAATATGAAATTCACGCAGTCCATCCAGAAAGAAGAAGTAACTCACAATTACACAACCTTGGTGGCAGAAAGACAGCACGCCCTAGAAAGGAAACTCATAAAATGAGAAAAAGAAACGATTTCTGATTATGTAAAAGCGGTCTAGCGCAGGCAATAGCAAATAAACTTTCAAAAGGTATTGGTGAACTTTAGAGAAATAAGCTAGTTTTCCTGTTGCTCGAATCTTCCACGCGTATATGGATATATACATATATATGATGGCAGATATAGCGGCCCCATAAAGAGGACAATGTTCGTAAATCAGTGATAAAAAGAATAAGGAGAGGTTGGAGAAAAAATGGGGTTTAAGTCGGCAGAGGTAGAGGGTATCAAAGAACCAGTTCACATTATGCTGCAGATATTCCGGACCAGCTCCTCCACCTCTCCACCTTCCTCGACTAGAAGTGAGGCTGCTTGTCAGTCGTGTGAGAGATCACAAAACTGCTGATGCGCTGCAGAAAGTGCGGGTACTCGCGCTTGGCCATGGTGCGAACGATCGCGGCCGGTGCCCAACCGCCGGGGTTGATCTGGGAGGCGTAGAGTAGGCGACAGCGTACAGTGCTCCGATCGACGCGAGACCGCACAAACTCATCAAACTCCGCCTCTGAGAGCTGAGTGAGATCAAGGCTGGCCAACTCCTCCTGCATCTCTGCTGGCGGCGTCCATACTGTCTGACAGAACAGTTCCACGTCCACCTCTATGCGGATGAGGGGAGAGGCCGAGGCGGGGATGCGGTCCTCACCATACTTGGTGGAGTAGTTGCAAACCATCCAGTTGTCCAGGACTATGTCGTCACTGGGGCTCTTTCGTTCGGAGCCGGGGAAGTCTTTCAGGTCGAGACGACGGATATGAGACCAGAAGAGGGAATCCCGCTGGGTTGCGGGCCAGATGCGTTTGTAGGCCTGTGTGGGAGGAGGAAGACAGACAGGAAGTCAGCGGGGTTCAGTAAGGACTGGAGAGCGGTTAATCCCCGTTCTGGTCAGTTTATTTGGGGCTTACAGTATGTAGAGCAACTGTGGTACGATAGAATACGAAGATGGCAAAGACAGAATACAACAAAACCCAGTGGCTCTCAAAAACCGTCGAGGAGGAGGAGGAACTACGTCTGCGGTTAACACCCAAAGCAGACGAAATTAGTTTTTTAGAGATTCTTTTCACGAAGATGTTGACTTTCCATCCTGTCAATGAATAAGTCGGAACTCAACTTTCCAGTAAGCCAAAAGACTGGATCGTAGTTCGGCGACGGATTCCTCCAGTGAGCACCCTTGTGACCAATATGGATTCTGTTATGGAGATCAGTAACTGTGTGGATTCATGGCCTAAAATGAAACGAAGATGTACCCATACGCCATTTTAAGTAATCCAAACTCAAATTGTTTATCTGGAGCCATGGGCATACTGGAACATTCCAGTCTATCGCTATTCAATCGTGAAAGGTGTGCTAAAACATTCCAGTCTATGGTATGTCAGTCGTAGATTGGCTGTTTCTTGCGCGAGAATCCCCTCGCGGTCAAATCTCGAACGTTCGACCGGTTATCGATTGGGTAGCAGGCGTGAGCAAGAGCTCGATGATGCAGCACACGCTAATCGGCTGCCTGATTTAACGTGCACTTTAGGCGATCAGCTTGGATTGCTGTAAAAGGCGTGGCGATGCGTTCGTTTCACCTAAGATCGTGACTCCACACTGTGTCCGTTTTCCATAACAGATATCCGGTAGATGGTAACACCATCGGTGAGTGCCTGGATCCTTCGCTTCGTTCCATTTTATTGATCTACTGCTACCGGTATTGTGGCTTCGGCGCGCAAGCCACAACTCTTCAGGCGGCTGGAAACGCAGCTAAATAGTTTTTTTGGTTCATATTAACTATTCCAGCGCACCAAACTGAGATATTAACATTATGGCGGACACCTTCAGTCGGCGCCGTACTCGAGTGCATGTTAGTGTTTCCAGTCCCAGCTGGTAGTCAGGGTTATGATTGGCTGAATGAAGGCAGAATAAGCCCGAAACAGACTGTATCAATCTACCCATATTCTCTGTCGTGTCTCCTCTCTGCAATTATAACTTGGCCGATTTCGGCCTGGTAATTGGTTGCCTGTTCGTGACCTTTGCCACCCATACGGAGCTTGTTTGCTTCGGGAAGCCACTAGATCGGTGTGCGCCTATTCCTGTTTGAATAAATACCCGATCTGCAGCGACAGAGAATGACAGGTGGTGAGGCACTGATGAACTTCGGTTCGATGAAGTGCTTATGACCCATCTGCTAGACCCAGTGTGTAGACTGTCTGCGCCGTACTCGAGTGCATGTTTGTGTTTCCAGTCCCAGCTGGTAGTCAGGGTTATGATTGGCTGAATGAAGGCAGAATAAGCCCGAAACAGACTGTAGCAATCTACCCATATTCTCTGTCGTGTCTCCTCTCTGCAATTATAACTTGGCCGACTTCGGCCTGGTAATTGGTTGCCTGTTCGTGACCTTTGCCACCCATACGGAGCTTGTTTGCTTCGGGAAGCCACTAGATCGGTGTGCGCCTATTCCTGTTTGAATAAATACCCGATCTGCAGCGACAGAGAAGGACAGGTGGTGAGGCACTGATGAATTTCGGTTCGATGAAGTGCTTATGACCCATCTGCCAGACCCAGTGTGTGGACTGTCTGCGCCGTACTCGAGTGCATGTTTGTGTTTCCAGTCCCAGCTGGTAGTCAGGGTTATGATTGGCTGAATGAAGGCAGAATAAGCCCGAAACAGACTGTACCAATCTACCCATATTCTCTGTCGTGTCTCCTCTCTGCAATTATAACTTGGCCGACTTCGGCCTGGTAATTGGTTGCCTGTTCGTGACCTTTGCCACCCATACGGAGCTTGTTTGCTTCGGGAAGCCACTAGATCGGTGTGCGCCTATTCCTGTTTGAATAAATACCCGATCTGCAGCGACAGAGAATGACAGGTGGTGAGGCACTGATGAACTTCGGTTCGATGAAGTGCTTATGACCCATCTGCTAGACCCAGTGTGTGGACTGTCTGCGCCGTACTCGAGTGCATGTTTGTGTTTCCAGTCCCAGCTGGTAGTCAGGGTTATGATTGGCTGAATGAAGGCCGAATAAGCCCGAAACAGACTGTATCAATCTACCCATATT
>WEDG01001757.1:50000-90981 GCA_017591395.1 Schistocephalus solidus
GACCAGCTCTCGAGCACCAATCTGGCCATCTTTTCATTGGCTCGGCCAATCACCCTTGTTTTGTCAAAGGCGAAATCATGGTTCAGCTGTTGTGCGTGACCATAAACCAAAGACAACTTGTCTTTGCGGTTGATTGCAAGTTGGTGTTCATGCAACCTTGTGCCCAGGCGTTTGCCCGTTTCACCAACATACCTTCCATCACAATTTTGGCATGGTATGCTGTAGACCACTGCTGATTGTTCTGTCACTGGTAGCGGGTCTTTGGGCTTCATGACTTGCTGTCTGATAGTGCATTCTGGTTTATGAGCCACGCCAATCCCAAAAGGTTTTAGGATTCTTGCAGTCGCCTCTGAAACGTTCCTCACATAGGGGATTGCGAGCCAAAACTTTGGCTTCTCTTCATTCGACCGCTCAAACTGAGACTTCCTGAGGCATTTGCGGATGAAGGACTTTGGATAACCGTTGGCTGTAAAAAGGGCATGTAAGTACTCCATCTCCTCCTTCTTCCCACTGTCGTCGCTGCAGTGTGTTTGGACAAGACCACCAGGAGCAGCAAGCACTTTACTCTGATGATGGAAGCGAGAAGGCTTTCGAAACGTCAGTACAAATACAATTTGGTCCATGAACTCGCCCCCTCATCTTCTTCGTCTTCTTCAGGAGATGATGAACGCGATAAGATAACGGGACCTCGAATCTTTACGCATATTAATATATATATATATATATATATATATATATATATATATATATATATATATATATATATATATATATATATATATATATATATATATATATATATAGAAGGAAAGACGTTCTTGGGGAAACAATAGGTAACTTTATTATGTAAATTTTCGACGCTGGTACCCCAGGTCGTCGTCATACTTATGTAAGCGTGTAAAAACAGCTTAAATTTAACACGTGCTGTAAATATAGATATCGCTTAGTAATTCCTGCCAATTGTTGCTATAGTGGGTGTATTTCCATTTGGATTGGCTCTCGACTCTTCCCGCTTTCTTTCAGGTAGCCGTACACATGGTCCAATTTGATGTGTCGGTTGATGCATGAGTTATCTGAGAAAATGGCCTCTAAAAATTATCGGCCTTTCTTAGATGGACAGGAGGCAACAATGCGGGTTTTGTCCCGGGCGAATTTGTGTCCAGTTTCTAGCGTATGCATGGCAACTCGAGACAAGTGGTCTCATCTCCTTACTGCCAATTGATGTTCGTGTATGCGCGTGGAGGCTGACTTTCCTGTCTGACCACAGTACAACGCATTGCAGATGTTACATGGTATCTTGTAAATGACTTCTTTTTATCTAAATAGCCAACCCTATCCTTAGGGTGTACAAGCTGATTTCGCGGCGTAGTTGTTGGTTTGTGCGCTACTTGGATTTGATGTTTCCGCAGGTGCCTTTCAACGAGTTCAGACACGTTCTTGATGTACGGATGTGTTCGCCAGTTCTTTGATTTGGGCGCTTGAACGGAACAATCTAGTTCCTTGTCTTTTCCTTTTTCTTTTAACTTCTGTCGCCTCATGCATCGACGTATAAATTCTCTTGGATAACCACAGGATTTTTCAAACGGCTTATTTTTTCAAAAGACGACTTGGCGAGCATACGCGCTGCTTTCGATAACTTCTCTTCAGGCAAGTGCAGTTATAGGCAAACGTTGGAACGTAGTAGAAATTTAAAACATGAAATCGATAATACCTTGGACCCACTTGTGAAAAACTCGGCGGCCTCGGTGGGATTCGAACCCACGCCAGCAAGGGAAGGCATTAGTACAGCCAACGCTCTAGCCAACTGAGCTACGAGGCCCCACCGGGAGCCGTGAGTTAAATCACACTTGGGTCAAGTTACCCGCCCAGCCTACTGCAACGTATGGAATCCACCAATTCTGATACAGCAAGCTGACTGCCCAAGCAGGATTTCCTAAGTGTGATTAAACTTACGGCTCCCGGTGGGGCCTCGTAGCTCAGTTTGCTAGAGCGTTGGCTGTACTAAAGCCTTTCTCCGGCTGGCGTGGGTTCGAATCCCACCAAGGCCACCGAGTTTTTCACAAGTTGGTCAAATGAATTATTCAAATCTTCCAAAATTCTCTACTAAATCAATAATATTCGTCTGTTTGTGTGGGTTGTCTGAGAGGTGTGCATAGGGGGAGGATGATAAGAAACAGTGTGATAGGCGGCAGTGAGTGTTTGGTAGAGCCGTTCTAGGGGAAGGGAGAGGACAGAGATGGTGCGGGGGAATGCATGCAGTTTAGCGGCCGTTGACCAAGCTATGCGCGGAGCTTGTACGAGGTTCTTTTGTGCGCACAAGACCGACTTCTTCAACCTAATGGCCGTCGCTTCTGCTGCTGCTGCTAGTAGACGTTGACCCAGTGGCTTGGGGTGGTTTGGTGGGACCTTATAAATTACACGGAAAGCTTCGCTGGGGTCCACACTATGCCCGGTGTCAACAAGATGTGCTAGGATGGCACTTTTTATGCTCTTGACATCTTTTTTGTCTAAATAGCCATGTAACAGTTGTAATGTGGTGTATTGCGGCCAAACGGGAAAATCGGTCTCTACACACCTACACGAACATCAGTTGGCTGTAAAGAAACGAGACCACCTGTCTCAAGTTGCCATACATACACTAGAAATTGTGCACAAATTTGCATGGGACAAAATGCGCATTGTTGGCTTCTGCCCATCGAAGAGAGGCCTGAAATTCTTAGAGGCCATTCATTCTAATGACTCGTGCATTAATCGACACATAGAATTGGATGCCCTGAACAAAAATCTCAAGGAAAAAGTGGAAAAGGCGGTAGCCAATCCGGATGAGATGTCCACCCACAATAACAGCTAGTGGCAGGACTGATTCAACAATATCGATTTTCTGGCACGTTTTAAATTTTAACTGTTTTTTTGCACACGTACCACAAGTCTGACGACAACCTGGGGAACCAGCGTCAAAAATTTACCTAATAAAGTTATTTACTGTTTCCAAAAGAACTTATTTACTTCGAATTATACTTCTTGGGATGCCCGTCTTCCAACGGAACATACATGTTCCTTAAGCAGATCGGTGAGCCCCACACTATCATATATATATATATAGTGTCTGGGCTTTTAGCTAGTACCTATGTCGGAAGTACGGTATAACGTCTTTGATATATATATATATATATATATATATATATATATATATATATATATATATATATATATAGAGAGAGAGAGAGCGAGAGAGAGAGATAGCATACAGATTGTGATGCATCAGACCAGGAGGGCGAAAGGCCGAAATTAATTTCCGTACACTCGGACAACGGAGCCTAATAAATCAGGTTTTAGATGCCCACCAGTAGCCACCCACAGTTCTGAGAATGCGAGAGGGCACACAAGCGAGAAAAATTTACGACAGTTTCTGTTGTCAAGGGGAGACAAGTCGTGAGAGAGACGAGAGTTGGCAGTATCGTACCTGGTACTGCAGAACCGTGTTGTCACCGCAGATCTCGATTACAGAAGGTGCATGATCTATGGTGATCTCCCAATCCAGACGATACTGTACATCCCAGAAGGCCTCGCACATTTCCCGAGCAGTCACCTTGTGAACGGTGTGGATAGCCTGAAATGAATAAACAGACCAATAGTGATAAGGAAGTGTTTGGAGTTTAGCCAGGAAAGTAAGAAG
Organism: Schistocephalus solidus; assembly: GCA_017591395.1. Lineage (NCBI taxonomy): Eukaryota > Metazoa > Platyhelminthes > Cestoda > Diphyllobothriidea > Diphyllobothriidae > Schistocephalus > Schistocephalus solidus. The sequence continues at coordinate 53,677 of WEDG01001757.1, forward strand.
AACAGCGAAAACGTTGCGGTGTAGGGCCAATATCGGCACCGTGGCTACCTTCTAATTCTCCAAATAATAATAATAATAATAATAATAATAATAATAATAATCACCACCAAGTATATTCTGTCACGCTTCGGTGACTGTAGGTGAGAGGTTTCCTTGAATAGTGCAATCTAACGGCGTCCAACTTCTTCTTCCTTGGTTTTGCTCTTTTGTCTTAACACCCGTTTTAATTCGCCTCACTAACATGAGGCTTTATATACTGTCAAAAGCACTCCTATCTCCAAAAATTTCTGGTCCTAAATCTTCCCGTCCGGTATCTTCTTCCTCCGCTCTTCGTAAGCTCACTAGGTGAGTTGACCTGACAACCAAACCCAACGGTAAACCTAACCATAACCTTAACCCCATTTTCACTGGAATTTAGCGCAAATTCACCAGTATTACGTGGGTTCCTAGTATCGGGTCCTGTAGGGGAGACGGGGGGGACGAGAAGTGCCGTCCCGCTCTCTGGCCACACATTTTCCCTCGGACCGGATCCCCTCCCACTCAGTCTTTAATCTGGTGAATATGCCCACAGCCTCCCTCTCTTCCCGTTTTACTGAAAGAGGATTCCCTTGTTTGATATGACGCACCTTCCGTCGATGCTAGTCGAATCCTCAAGAACGCTGCTCACCGCTGCACGCCGGCCGACTCTCGGGGTCTCCCTAACCTCCACTCGCCCACCCCCTTCTCCACCCACGTCTCCAGATTTCCACAGCGTTCCCCTTTCAGCACCCCGTCCCGTGAACGTGTGCAGTTCACCTTAGTCCGGACTGTTTGTCTAGACTTTAACCAGTCATATGCAGCTGATCGCCGCCTATGAACAAAGCCAAGGCGGCGAGACATGCAGAGTTCAATGATCCTCTGTCCAGCGAGAACGGTTATGACATACAGACACAAGACTAGCACTTCAATAAGAAAACGACCTAGAGTTATCCTGTGGGACTGGCACGTAACGGCAGGGTGGGTCTAGTGTGAGTGAGTTATGCCTGCTACGAGGGCTACAGATGGTGCAAACAGTTAGATAACATTACCAACTCCGTACTGACATGGTACGAGTACGGGAAGGAAAAACCCCATACCTCTTTCCCCACCCCAGGACTTCCAGTGCATGCTGCACTCCCAAAAACGTCAATTATTTGCCACTGCACGTGCCCCCGTTTATTTTTGGTGCCCGAATGTGTTTCGTCAATTTTCAGGCACTCTCTCCTCTCTCTCTCTGCTCTCTCTGCTCTCTCTCTCTCTCTCTCTGCTCTCTCTCTGCTCCCTCCTCTCTCTCTCTCTCTCCCTCCTCCTCTCCTCTCTCTCTCTCTCTCTCTCTCTCTCTCCTCTCTCTCTCCTCTCTCTCTCTCTCTCTCTCTCTCTCCTCTCTCCTCTCTCTCTCTCCTCTCTCTCTCTCTCTCTCCTCTCCTCTCTCTCCTCTCCTCTCTCTCTCCTCCTCCTCTCTCTCCTCCCTCTCCTCTCTCCTCCTCTCTCCTCTCTCACTCTCCTCCTCTCCTCCTCTCTCCGCCACATCGCCAACTCGCGGGCAGATGGCAAGATCAAGTTCAGACGATCGGAGAGGGGCGTGTACGCAATGGCTGGCAAAGCTAATCAGCCCGCCTGGTTGCCTAAGGTTGCCTAAGACCTCACAAGAGCAAGTTTTCATTGGTATTAAAACTGAGCGCTAGATAAACCTAAATTTCTGTCACCTATAGTCCTGCCCACCGTCCACACCAGGTCCACCCATGGCTCTGAGTAAAATTCCCTGTCGCTTATGCACTTGCCACGACAAATTCGACAAGCCATTTTCCTTTCTGTTCGACTGTGTGTATTGAACGGTCTGGCAGTGGTGAGATGACCAACCTCACCAAAACTATCAGGAATTTCTCCTTCTCAACCCCACCCGCCTACCAACATCATGATCATGCTATATGACCACGTTTGAGGTAAGATAGTAACTAATAGAAAGTTGAAAAGGCGTCTGTGGATGCGTGAAAAACTTAATAGACCGAATAAACAAATACTTCGGAGGGAAATTAAAGGTGGGGCTGTCACCTGCAATGGATCCAAGTAATTGCCATCCGCACTCTCCACCTCCCTATTGTAGATGGTCATCTCACCCTGCTTAGCGACCACATTCCAACCCTCGCCGCTGCAGGCCGCACCATCATCATTGGGTCCGGGAAAACCGCGGAAGATGTCCATCCTCTCCTCACAGACCTTGCTCACTTCATTGTACAGAGGGTGAGTGCTGGGCATTGCATTTGCAGAGCGCAGCTTGTCGCCTACCGACTTCAGTGCTGCCAGGTAGGCCTCGTCCTCTGTAGGCAAGAAGAGGGCGAACTAGAGCAGAGTATCTAACTCGCGATGGGTCAGTTCAATTTCCAATATTAAAAATACAAAATACGTGCTACTGATTTATATTATAGTAGGTTATATAGAAAGGAAAATATAAAGTGCTTACGGCGCATTTTTTCCAGTTGAGCATCAATCGCATCGTAGAACTGCTCCTCGGCCATATTAAAATCAGGTCCCTCCTGGTAGCCTGGTTCAGTAATGAGCATCATCTTGACATCATTAGAGGTAACAGTGCTGACCGCCATGCCGTTATTTGTCGGCAGCGTTCCGATCGCACCGCCATGACTGTGACTGCGTTGGTGAGCCTTGCCGGGACCCATGCGCACCGCAGGCAGGATACTGGCTGCTTGGGTGGGGATATGGTTCGCTCGAAAAGGACGGAAGTGGGACCCTGCCGTTGCTGAGTCTTGGAGCAGACCAGTGACCATATCCTCAGCCTTTCGACGACGTTCGCTTTCGCGTTCCAATCGGCGGCGCCAGTAATCCTCGCGTTGTTGCGCGGCCTCCGTGAACTGCATCAATTTCATCAACATGTCCGAGCAGGTTGCCTGCAATAAAACAGCCATAGGAAGCACTGTTGATGCTTGAATTTGGCAGACCGGCAACTGGACGCCCACGAACGCGTTTCGGAGGAATATGGAGCACCACTGACGCAGAGCGGAAACAATGGGGACTCAGGGTGTATTTGCTTATTTTAAAACAGACTTTCGACGCGCCAATCTCACTCATTGGTCCCATACCTGCTGTGTTCCAAAGGCAGAACAGTCCAAACGACTGGAGGTTCTGGAGAGTGTAGTGACTCACTAGATTAAACAGTACTAGTGGTAGTGGAGCGATAACCGATGGCGTTACGGGACTCACGCGTCCCATTGTGCCTTGAATCTCAATCTCGAGCCCCGTTTCTGGATAATCTTTCATCGTCAGCCAGCCATACCCAACTCCAGGTAGTGCAACCCCTGGGTCTCTAACCCGCGACCTGTTGGTTAGAAGGCCAACGCCCTAATCATTGAGCCACAGACTCTTTGTCCTGTCGGTTTCGATCGGGAATATTAAGTGGCAGTGGGGCGCTCACCTATCATCATAGATGGTAATTAAAGCCTCCCTTGTCTTTTTCGGTAATGCATTTCCGACTAAACAGTTAGTCTACGTGTGGTGCACACAACCTGCACCCCAACTCCAAACGAAAAGAAGTACTAAGTGAGAGGGTCGCAGAGGACACACTCATAAGAGATCAATATAGCTTCAGTATTGGTCTCACTCACTCTTGCCTGTCACACGTCCGAACCCCAGGCTGACAGGCGACGCAATTTCTGAAAGCCTTCCCCCACACACACACCTACGCACAACAGGCGCAAGTAGACACGGTCCAATCCGAATAATGTATGCCGTACACAAACCTGGTTCCCATTTCGCTGTAACGCAGCCACGGTCCAGTCACAAACGCAAGTAGTTGATATCCATTTTTGTAAAAAGGGCTTAAACACCCGGTTTCAACTGAGAGCATAAAATACGGCCGGACAAAAAACTGGCAAAATGATAGCAGCGATTGGATTTGATTGGGCACTCAAGGTAGCAACTGCGGACTGCAAAGTTATGACAGCCAATTGGGCCGACTTAGCAGAAGAATAAGTTGTTTCTCCAAGCTCGTTTCTAGATAAATTTTCGTAAATTTGACTGTCTTCTAGTCCGGCCTAGTCAAACAAAATCTTGAAAAATCCTTAAGCCGATCAGACTCCCTTAAACTAGGCCGAGAAGAATCAACTATGCTCGTGATCAAGAACTCATCCCAATAAGGATAGACAAGGACACTACTATTTTTGGCTTATTTTCTGTTATCAGTCAGGGATACACTAATCCCCGGAAGTGAAACCAGAAACGGTTGATGGTCGGTCAATGTTACCGCCCTCACACTACCGGCTCATTGAATTAGTGGGGGGTTACGACTTGCAATCACAACGGATTCATGCACGCCAATCCCATGTGTATAGGCCCTTACGTAGGGAAATGCTGCAAAAGGCAACTGAGATGGTCCGTTTCGGTGCGACTGGAAAATAGTTTATTTTTGTCTTCCAAAATTCAAGGTGGACAGAACCACGCAAATGGGAACGTATCTCCACTCCCACGTAATACGGGTAGCTTTAAGCTAAAACCCAGGGAGATTAGATAGTCTCCTGTCCTAGCACTAACCCAAACCTTAAGTGCAATCCTAACCCGATCCGTAAACTTAAACCCAAACCTTATGTCCCCGGAATTTCACACAAAGGCACCTGTAATACGGGCAGTGGGGGCAGGTGTGTGGGGGGGAAGGATATAACGAAGCCCTATCCCTAAACAATCTGCAATGTCTTCCCCAATGCTGGTTGCTTGAAATTCCAGTAGTTTCTTCTCCGACTTTAATTTATCCCTACTTTAGAGTTCCCTAGTTAGAGTTGGCACCCGAGGACAAATAGTCTAGAAGGGGCAGTTGCAATCGGAGCTCTCTTTGTCGATGGAATTATTAGATTATGGATTGATCTTCACTAGGGGATCACCTGAGAGGACTCCAAAACATCGAGCCCTAAAACAGAATAGAATCAAGCGTGTTCCACTATACAATCAGGGCAGATCGATGACTACAACTTCTATAGGCATGTAAATTGATGTTTAAAGAGGGGTTTCACGGAAAGACATGTGTTCACTATCTGAGAGAGCAACTGACCTTGAACTGGAGCGATTCGACCTTGAAGTTTACAGCATAAGAACCGTACTGGTTCAGAAGGAGTTTGAGGTCATGCATACGCGTATTGGAGGACTCCCGATTGGCTCTGGATTTTACCTAAACAGTAGAATAAACAAAAAGCACCTGCGTTACCTGTGTTAAAGCACGCTGTCGATGGGAAAGACAAGAGGGATAACTAGGTCAATGGTAGAACAACGTCAATGCTCAGTAAAACGACTGATGTTGGTCACGTGGACAACTTGTGTCCTTCCTGCATGACGAGGGTGCGACTTAGTTCGAGGGTTTGTTAAAAAAGCGGGCTGAGAGATTCCGATCGGGTCAGCGTAAATGCACGCCTGTAATCTCAAACAGAAAACGACACAGGCGGCAAAAGGTTTTAGCAGATTCGAGTAAAATAAACTGACCAAATTGTGAACAACTCGGCGGCTTCCACGGGGTTCGAACTCACACCACCAAGGTCAGGGACTTGAGCACAGCAATCGCGCCAACCACCTGAATAAAGGGGCCCCCTTCGATAGCCTCAAGTTTTCGATTAAGTTCCCCTGCCTGTTGTACTTCAGCTGCGCTCTTGCGTCGGGGGTTGAGATCTCATTGGGTTCGCCGAGTTTTCCATAGTTGGGCCAGTTGAAGGTGAAACATGGCAAAATACCTCCCCCCCGCGCCTCCGACTCGGGCATACAGGGAGGGGTTAAGACGAATAATATATAATCATGAGGCTTATATGAGTGACAGCGGCCAAATAGGCAGTAACTGTCAGCAGGCATTTCGCGCACCAACCAGCGTCTACCTCTCATATCTGATCCCGTGCGGCTGTGTCCTACGCAGCCACTGCACATCTCCCTCCCCGTCGTAACCGTTTCGACCGGAGGACTAAACCAGATGAGGGTAGTCGGTGCGTCTTCTGGTCCAGTGGATTCCTCCGAGTTGCTGGACCATGGTGCGGAGTAGGAAGGAGCAAGGCACGTCGTTGAAGGTCACCTAAACGACGGCATTAGTGATGCGGCCCATGTCATCGCCAGTTGTCTGGAGAGAGAGCGAGAAGGGAGGAGGGGGAGGAGGAGGAGGGGGGAGGGAGGAGGAGGAGGAGGAGGAGGAGGAGGAGGGAGGAGGGAGGGAGGAGGGAGGAGGAGGAGGAGGAGGGAGGAGGGAGGAGGAGGGAGGAGGAGGAGGAGGAGGAGGAGGAGGAGGAGGAGGCATAAAACTGCTTGATCAGCAAGTCAGGAAGTTCCTTTTTTTTAAAAAAAACTTCTGGGATGGGAAAGCCTACCTCTACTAAAATCAACGAAAGCTTTAATGGGGAGAGGGAAAGGTAACTGGTAGATAAGGTAAACAATCGCGACAAGCGGATCTCCAGGTAATAATAAAAGTCGCTCGACAAATAAACGCATAGCAAAAGGAGCCTAGGACATTCAGTCTATTCGGTGATTGGTTAAGGTCAGTCTTCGATGACATTCAGCATGTCTCTGAGCGGTTTCACATACGCTTCTAAAGAAAGCAGTAAACCCCGACAATGACGCATGAGGCCAAATCTCACCAAAACGCCGCGATTATACTAGCCGACCGAGGTTTCGGCGTTCTGAGTGTGAAAAGCAAGCAAGATCAAGAATGAGCGCACTTCTTCATCTGATGGTGTGAGCGAAGAAAGGAGACGGAAACCGCCCAAGCAAAAAATGACAATTGGCACATGTTATCGCGTCAAACGATGACAAGGTCACGGGAATGCTTCTTAACTCGTGACGCATCAAAATGGAGTTTCTACTGAAGGCAAAATGGTTGACATTACGTTTATAAGGGTACAAAGTGTATAATTACTCATCTTGTGCTGCTTAAACTACACGAATCTAATATCACCGAGGTTAAACTGGTTAGATTGTTTTGACACGGATGGAATATGTAAGCGCAATGACAAAGTGGAACTACAAAGTGGATTCTTGTAATGCTCATTTTATTGGTAGGGCAGATGAATGTGGCAATTAAAAGGATCTGCGGACGACGTTCAGAAAACGCGCATTTATGCTATACATTTGTTTTAGTACTCCAACGATGCGTCGGATCCAACTACACAGTTTGAAAGATGCGAAGTAGGGGCTCGTAAACTGGTGGAAAACAGATAATGCACGGTTGTTGGTGAAAAAGGCCGGATTGGGTAAGACAGTATGCGGCAAACAAACTTAAACCTTTTCCCAACCCTATATCTAAGTTTAACCATAATCCTAACCCGAAGCGTACCTGTAATCCTACATCGAAACCTAACCCTAAATTTTAACTGCAAACGGCAATCCAGAGCTCCACCCTAAACCTTAATTCCTACCCCAAATGGCTTAATTTGTAATCTCGCTCCGCTTTAGGCTAGGCAAATTTAACAGTAACGAACTTAAAATGATGCAGGTGAGGAATGCGCTTGTGGTGGCGATGACATTACAGTAAAGTGGCTGGTCTTTAGATTCTCGGGTGATGTCCGGTCTAAAGCAATTTTCTCGACCCTGTGTGTGTAATCCCGGATTAGGAATACGCCAAACGGAAGCTACCTGCTAGTTGAAGGGTGTGAGGATACGGGTTATACGAGTGTCCGGTTAATTCAGTTTAAGATCAGCGAGGATATACATGTAAGCATTTAAGAATGCAAGTGTGGCGAATGTACGCTTTAGAGTATTCATCATGAGGCCCGTACAGTAATATAAGAGAGGGTCAGAGGTCAGGAAGGAGGGGGCGGTGGCGAACAATTAGGTATGTTTCTGCTTCATCGGCAAAGGGAGCCTTAGGGCCCTTATAAACGCTTTTTTGTGAGCATAAGATTGGGTTGGATAACCGTATGGCTGCCGTCTCTGTCGTCGCAAGTATCCGCTGAAGCGGGAACTTAGAGTGTTTAGTCGGCCCTTTATAGATGGCACGGAATGCTTGGTTGACGACTACCTGGTGACCGCTGTCAACCAAGTGAGCCTCAAGTGCGCTAGAGAAGGATTTTATCATGCCTTGGTTCAGGTCGCTATACGACTGCCCGCAGGAGGTTCTAAAGTGAGCTCCAAGGCACAGCGGAACATAAGTTTTCCATAACCAGATCGGTGAACACCACACATTCACAGTTCATATTACCGATCGCAACAGACAAAAAACAGCCCCGTGGCTCAATGGTAGAGCATACCACTCAATGACCCAAGCTCCCAGGTTCCAATCTCGGGTGATCCACACCTGTGATTAGGTATGACTGGCTGATGATGGTTAATAAGCCAGAAATGGCCATCACGGTCTCCATTGTATTAGTCAGTTCAACCTTATCAAAATATACCTCAAGTCGCTATGCGACTGCCCGCGAGGGCTCTAACGTAAGCTAAAAGGCACAACAGAACACATTTTTCTGTAACCACATCAGCTAACACCACACTTTCACACACACACGACAGTTCGACCGTCGATTTCGACGGTGTCCACCGTATGCTCCATGGAAGGGTGGTACAAGAACGGTGACTTGCACGTGATTTAATTTTAAGTGATAGTGGCCTTGTGCTGCAGCTACCGCACTCCTCCTCCTCCCCATATGAGCCCAGTGTCATGACAGAGTCAAGAAGACCGAAGATGGGAGAAGGCGTAGTGACTGGCGCAGCCGGAGCTGCCCCTGGGCGTACCACCACACCTGCCTCGGGTCCCACGGATTGGGAGTGCCATAAAGGCCACATTAAGAAGGAGCCATTGCAGCCTGACTCTCAGTCCGTCAGTCAGTCACTCCACACAAAATACACATTGGGCTGACCATGCGGTCTGAGTTATCCCGTCAGTTGGCAACCTTCCAAGCCACGGCTTTTAGCGCACCGTGATCGTTTCAATCGCGCCAGATTGTTTATAGTGAGGAACATGCGCTGAGCTGTCGACCTCACTCTCTCCCCCACCCCCCACAGTCAGACCACCATCCGAGCCAGCCAGTTGTCTGAGGTGGGAGTGGGCGCATTGGCTGATGGGTCGGCGTACCCGTCTTCGCGCGCCACAGCACGACCTGCCCCCCATAACGCACACACCAGGATTCACTTACTCATAGGATATGGAGAAGCCATCGCCATCTGACTCCCAGTCCACTGGTCAGCCACTCGACACACACAGCACATACACTGAGCCGACGGCGTGGTCTGGTGTATGCGTCAGATTGGCAGCCTTCCAGGCCGCGGTTCCTAGGATACCGTGATTTTATCAGGTACATTATGATGATTGTGAGGGTGTTGTCTATGTATTAGTGTAGATGGTGTGCGCTGATGTGGCTTAGCCGCCAGTGGTTTACCGCAGGTTGTCGTGGAGGCGCATGTGTCCTAATAGGCCCATGCTATGTTTAAATGTGCGGGAGCAGAGAAGGCAGTGGAGGCGGGCGCAGCGAATGTATGTCGGAGCCCCAGGCACTGGTTCACCAGCCTCCGTGCGATGGATTCGCAGGTGACCGACCAGGCCGATGCATGGGTTGAAGTTGCAGGCGCAGTGTGAGCAGGAGAAATCGGTCGAGGCTGGGGAGATGTCATTCATGGTAGTGGAGATGGCAGCGGCAGTAAGAATGGCTGGAGCAAAGGGTGTGCATGGGGTATCAGTGTTGTCGGCACTGCGGTGAATTCCGCTGTCATGGATGCGCATGTGACCGAATAGGCCCATGCGATGATTGAACGCGCGAGGACAGTGAGGACAGTGGAGACGGCGATCTCTGCTCTGTGATGGTGCTCCAGGCACTGGTTCACCAGTCTCTGTACGATGGATTCGCAAGTGACCGACCAGGCCGATGCGTGAGGTGAATGTGCAGTCGCATTGAGGACAGTTTAGGAGAGAGTCCCCATGGCTGATGGTGGTTGCGGTGGTGGGGGTAACAGGCGATGAGAAGAGGGATGTGGTCTCTATGATGGTTGGAGTAATGGAATGGATGTAAGGAGTGAGGGTGGGGGAGTCTGAAGAAGGGTTGGCAGAATTTGACGTAGAAGTTGGAATTGTCGGATTGTTGGTGCATTGCGTCCGAAGATGTCCAACCATGCCCATTCGCGCGCGGAAGATGCGTTGACAGCGCGGGAAGGTTGGAAGGGCCTGGGCATCGACGGTGTTGGTCCGGGGCACTGCTGACTTTCGTGCCGCTCTTTTGGCCTCGGCGGCGGCGATCCGGTTGGCCTCATAGATTGCAGAACCAGTCTTCACGGATCTTCCCCATGACGGTCTATTCTGGGCGAGGTACTCCCAGGTCACCGGATTGATTTTCAGTTGCTTCAGAGATTACTTCAAAGTGTCCTTGTAGCGTCGTTTTTGATCACCCTGTCGGCGAGCACCCGTAGCACCCGAAAAGTCATTGGGTAGTCGCTCGTCATCCATTCTTAGCAGGTGGCCACTCAATCGCCGATGCACTTGACTCAGTATGGCGTGGACGCTGAGGATTCCGGGCCGCTCCAGGACTTCCGTGTCCGGGATCCTGTCTTGCCATCTCAGCTTCAGTATTCTGCGGAGGCAGCTGAGATGAAAGTGATTCAGCTTCCTGGCTTGGTTCGAGTAGACGGTCCAGGTCTCTGCTCCGTGAAGGAGTGTCGTCAAGACGACGGCCTTGTACATCTTCAGTTTGGTGTTCAGGTGAATACCGTGGCGAGTCCACATGGAGGCCTGCAGTCGGCCGAAGGCCTGACTGGCTTTGGAGATCCGTTGGGCAACCTCGTCATCGATTCTCGTGTTGCGTGACAGCGTGCTTCCTATATTAGCGAAGGTTTCAACATTTTTGAGATGAGCATAGTTGACATTGATCCGGGGAGCATTGTATTCCGCGCTGGGTGGCGGCCGGCGCATGACAACCGTTTGGCTGTACTGATTGTTAATCCAAAATCGGCGCAGTCTGCGGCGAAGAGGTCCATACTCCTTTGTATGTCTTCCTCCGTCACGGTGTTAAGGGCGCAGTCCTCCGCGAAGAGCAAGTCATGGACTGTAGCCGTAGACATGCGCGTTGTGGCCTGCATGAGCCGACTGTTGAGAAGGTGCCCGTCAGTTCTGTAGGCGATGCGGATCCCAGGCTGCTAATCACGGTAGGCGTCCATCAGCATAGCCGAGAACATGAGACCGAACAGGGTGGGGGCCAATACGCAACCCTGCTGCACTCCGTTGGTCACTGCGAATGCTTCGGAGTGTCAGACACTTGTTTGACTTGTATATACCTCACTGCACAAGGAATATGAATTACTGATTATCGGTAACAACATTGAAACAGCTGTCCACGTCTTGCCAGTTGCACCTTTAGCTTATTAGCCGTCATCAGCTAGTCATACCCAATCCCAAGTGTGGCACACCTGGGATTCTAACCCGCGACCTTTGGTAGTTGAGTCGAACTCTTTACCATTGAGCCACGGGCTCGTTGTTTTTGTCGGTTGCGATCGGGAATATGATGATAGTGTGTTGCTCACTGAGCTGCTTAAGGAACATGTATGTTCCGTTGTGCCCTGGAGCTCAGACTAGAGCCCTCGCAGGCGGTCGCAATAGCGACGTGTAGCATATGATGAAATGGAACTGACAAAGACAAAGGAGACCGGAATGGCCATTTCTGGCTTATAAGCCGTCATCAGCCAGTCATACCCAATCCCAAGTGTGGCACACCTGGGATTCGAACCCGCGACCTTTGGTATTTGAGTCGAACGCTCTACCATTGAGCCACGGGCTCGTTTTTTTGTCGGTTGTGATCGGGAATATGATGATAGTGTGGGGCTCACCGATTTGCTTAAGGAACATGTATGTTCCGTTGTGCCCTGGTGCTAAGAATAGAGCCCTCGCTGGCGGTCGCATAGCGACGTGTAGCATATGATGAAATGGAACCGGGAGACTTTCATGGCCATTTCTGGCATATTAGCCATCATCAGACAGCCATACCCAACCCCAGATGCTGCGGCGTCCGAGGCTCGAACTCGCGACCTGTTGGGCAGAAGTCCAACACTCTACCCACTGCGCCACGAGCTCGTTGTCTTGCCGTTTTCGATCGGGAAAATTAACAATGGTAGTTGGGCGCTCACCGATCGGTAACAGGACTCACTCGTCCTGTTGTGCCTTGCGGCTCCCTCTATAGCCCCGCCAGCTGCCGCAGAGTGGCTAATGATGACTGGAGTGTTCATCATTTCTGGCCTTTTTGTCGTCATCGGTTGGTAATGCCACAACCCCAGACAGCACCGGAGTCTGAACCTGGCCTCTCTCATAATAAAGCCTTAATTCAGGCCTCGGTAGGCCGCAGAAATCTCTTCTTTTCATTGCCTTTGTTCATACCTTGGCACTGAATTCCAATCACGTTTTCGACCCTAGGTGTTGATAATTAAGTCTTTTTCGGTGCTTGCGGGTCGGTGTGCGTTCTGTGTGGACTCAGTGATGAAGCTAGTGCGACAGACGGCACACTGTCTTATAAAAGGTTCACGTGAACTTCTGCCACCCCTACCCCCCCCCCTTCACCCACAAAAACCGGTGATGCTTCCGAACTCGACTTTAAGTGAGGCTTAATCCACTGCGCTGGAAACAAGCCGACGTGAGTAACACAGAGTCAGTTCGAACATCGTAATCCGACGAGGTTCAAAGTAGGCTCCACAGGGGATGGTGCAGAGACGGTGACTAGCGCGCGCATCAACCGCACTCTCTCCTCCTCCCCCAGCTGAGCCCGGTGTCATGACAGAGCCGAAGAGACCGGAAGCGGGAGAGGGCGCATGTGGTTGGCGCGACCGGAGCCGCCCCGGAGCGTGCCACCACACATAGCTCGGATCACATGGAGTGGGAGTGCCTTAAAGGCCACATTAAGAAGGAGCTATTGCAGCCTGACTCTCAGTCCGCCAGTCAGCCACTCCGCACAAACGCACGCATTGGACTGACCACGCAGTCCGAGTTACCCCGTCAGTTGGCAACCTTCGAAGCCACGGCTTTTAGCGCACCGTGATAGTTTTAAGCGCGTCAGATTGTTTATAGTGAGGAAAATGCGCTGAGCCTTCGACTCTCCCTCCTCCACCCCCACAATCAGGCCGACCCGGTCAGTTTTCTGATGCGGTAGACACGCACACACAGACACACTGTCAGTTCTTCGTGAGGAACTTCACACATCAAAGAGGACGCGAAAGCGAGAGAGAGTGAGAGAGATAGGAGCGGGTTGTTTAACTTCAAGGCCATACGTGAAAATGAAAAGTTAATTTTCACGGCGGCTGGAAGATTCCACGCACGAGGACCCGACTGTGGGCTCGACAGTAACGAAGGAAGATGCGTGACGAGATCAGAAGACGAGCAATGTGGGAGGGGAGGATGGTGATTAAACAGGAGGCGACTGTCTCTTCCTTTGCAGATGAAATGAAGACGCGTTAAAAGGGGAAGGGTATTCTATTAGTTTTAACTTTAAGACTGAATGTCGAATACGGTCTCAGAGTTGTGTAAGAGGAGGTAGAGCTAACGGGTAGATAGAAAGTTGTCAATCAACTCCTACGTGTTGCTGCGGCCGACCGTCTTGACAAGCATGGGGCGTGGCCATCTGGGAGGGTTAGTAAATAGTAAAGATATAGGGAGGGGGGTTGTGCGCATCTGTTGATCGGTTGACGACCGGATTCTGCGCCTTGTCTACCCCTGGAGCTGGCATGGCACACCACCGGTTTGTCTGAGACCACGGATTCCAGCGTCGGCAGCTCAAAGATCAGCGTCACGCAAGAATGCGTGAACCAGGCATGCATATCGAGATACACATAATCGATCGGGTGGACTGCACCAAAAAGTACATAGGCACACCAGGATCCTGGCTGCTAAACTGAATAATAAGCTGACTCAGCTTATAAGGCGAAGTTTCGCCGGTCTTCAACAGCTCGATTAAGTCATGAAATCAACCTATCAAAGATCCGACAAAATAATGAAATTGTTTTAAGCTGCCTTAGCATGCATTCCGGTATGACAGGAAGGTCCTGTTCCGCAGAAATCAACTTCTTGTAACATTAACATTCTTAAAATTACGTCATGGCACCCGTAATCTGATAGAGTCATCACATAACTTAGTGTTTAAGCATTCAAATACGATTCGTGGTGTTGAAATAGAGTCGGTAATTTCATCCTTAATTTGGCCCACAAGTGGGTTAAAGACATTATTCAAATCGGCCAAAATCCTCTACTAATTTCATCATTAATTCACCCACGGCCACTTCAGTGCGGGAACCTGATAGCTTTTTTTTCCATAAACTAATTTGGCTTCGACATCTGTTCAGTGGAGGCAAAACGCTCCACAAAAACCTTGACAGTGTTGGTATGATCACGAGGTCTGGCTGATCCGTCAGAAACTGACTCTCACCTCTCTCTCTCTCTCATGTCTTTGTCGATAATGCCATTCTGCCTAACTCTCTATCTGTAGAGCGGCTGCTGGTGGAATTCAGGAGAGAGCCCCAAGGCAGATTAGGGCGAGTGAGTCCTGTAACGCGATTGGTGGGCACCTATCTATCATCTTTAATATTCCCAATCGAAATCGACAAGACAATGAGCCCGTGGCTCATTGGTTAGAGCGTTGGGCTTCCAATGAACAGTTAACTGGTTCGAGCCTCGGGTGGTGCACCATCTGGGGTTGGGTATGGCTGGCTGATAACGGCTAATAAGCCAGAAATGGGCATTCCGATATCCCTTGTCTTTTTCGGTATTTTTATTCTGCTCATATCACTACCCGCCGAGCGGCTGCTGATGGAAGTTGAGAGTGAGCTCCAAGGCACAACGGGACGAGTAGGTCTCATAACACAATCGGTGGGTGTCCTCTACCACAGAAGATATCCTTCCCATAGATTGTAGGGAAGCTCTCAGTACGCTGGTTTTCCACTCTGCAGCAGCGTGATGGTGTATGACATACCCAAAGTGCCAACGGCTAAAATGTTTGTCGAGATAAATGGGAAGAGTCAGGGTAGCCGTGTACTTGCGTCACCCCCCTCACTCCCTCTCCCCCTTCCCCTCCCCGTTACGCAATCATACTGGCTGCAGTGTCGATGGATGGCTATCATGAAGACTCAAAACGGACCAACTATCGGACAAGCGAGAGCTAGGCAACGTGCTGTCAGGAAAATATCTAGGGTTAGGGTAAGCTAGTTTACGTTCATCGACAATTGCGCATGAAGCACTACAATTGAGGCCAGCACGCAGCTAAACCTGATCCACCTCGCCTTGGAGTGCGCCAAAGTCAGATAAAGTAAAAACATGGTTAAAATAGTTGTGTTGCCTTGAAAGATGAACATACAAGAGTTCGACCGTCGTAGTCCGACGATGTCCACTGTATGCTCCACGGAAGGGTGGTGCAGAGACGGTGACTTGCACGTGATTTAGTTTAAAGTGATAGTAGACTTGCGCTGCATCTACCGCACTCTCTCCTCCTCCCCAACATGAGCCCGGTGTCATGACAGAGTGAAGAAGACCGGAGATGAGAGAGGGTACAGGTGGTTGGCGCGGCCGGAGCCAGCCGGGCTTTAGTCTTGACGAGATTTCTCTACGGCTTATAGATTTAGACAAGTTCACAGAACAAAACGAAGTGAAGTTCTAAGAGCGCATTTCTGAAACTCAACGAATGAAGTCAACTGACATACAGGGTTGAAACAGACTTAGTTTCATTGATAAAGTAACGTGGTCTCAGGAGTGCATATCGAAGCAACTCCTTTGTAGTGACTTCGCTACAGGCTCTTGTCGCAAATTCTTCTGGAATAAACGCTACGAGATCTCAAAAGCTTCGTCCAAATCTCTCCGGATGGACCACGAAACCAGGGAGTTCCTCCCGAAAGACGGATAAGCATGACAGACTGCGGACGCCCATTCGAGTCTCGCATTGGCTTTTTGGGACACATTTGCACTGATAAAATAGTTTTAGACTACCAGACAACAAGCAGATGACACGTAATTTCGTATCCGGGTTACGGTATGCGGTTCCAGTAGATGTATTGTCAAATGTAGTAGGTGTGAAGGCTTGGTGTCCGCAACTATCAATCCGCTCGCTTCACCATCAGCCGCAGCTCTATTCCCGGACACAAATCAGCTGACCGATATTCAGCCAAACCACTCAACCCCTGTTACTGATTCTTACCCACTATTGGCACCACAAAAAAAACAAACAGCTCCAGTCTCCCCATTTCTTCAACACAAAATTACAGCTAAGAAAAAGTACTTACAAACCTGCGTTCAAATATAGATTCGAATGAGTGAAATACTACCCCGTTGGTTGTTATAAGCAGCGCAGAAACTTCTGTTTTACTGGATCAATAATTGAACGCCCAAAGCGTCCAGTTTTCGCAGTTAACTCGGTCGTGCGCACATCAAAAGGAGCTAGCTCCAAGCTAATTGAGCACAGCTGGCGGTCAATTGCATGAGAGCAAATCAACGGCAGTGAAAACAGAGTTGGAATGATCGATTTACGCAAGAAAAAGTCAGAAAGCAGAATGCAAGAGCAATCAGAAAACAGATGACAGACGGTATTTGACAGGCGGTTAAAAGTGCAAACAATTGACGTGGAACCTTAAAAAGTCCAGAAACAGAACAATGCAATTCCAACTGTCAGCCAACAGCGCATGTCATCTGTTAATCCTATTAGCTGTCATTAAGTGAAACCACAGAAGTGTGGGCGTGTAAGAGGTAAAAAACGCTCCATGTGAGTCAGAAGGTGGTGTAAGGAAACGAGAAGATAAGACGGCAGCGATGAAGGACCAGTAGGCGACTGTGGTCTGAATCATGAAGACTTAAATGATGTCAGCTTGCGGAGAGAATTGAAGATGAACGCTTCCACCTAACAAGTGGTAGTCCAAAAACTGTCATCGATTCACTTTCAATAGTGTGCACAGCTGACACAACGGAGAAAAAGTAGCCTGGAAAATCACTGAGGCCTGGAAACTAGACATCAGAGTAGACTTAGCTCGAAGTCTGCAAAGACGTAAACAACCACCACCACCACCACCACCACCACCATCGCCTGCACACAACGACAGATAAAAGAAATGGGGGAAATTAAAAGTTGCCCTCCGAAAAGGACTCACGCTGTCGGAGGTTTTGCTCTGCCCAGCATTACTACTGCTCCTGAAGGGCAGTAGACGAGAGAAGAAGCCGCCACGCGCAGGAGGGCTGGGGGCACGGTAGATCGTTGCCTTGGGTGTCTGTTTGCCACCCTCGTCGCTGGACGGTGAATCCTCCTCAACCGCGGAGCCGATTGACTGAGTACTGCGCGCTGATCTCACCAGTGGCGTATTTCTACCCTGTGCGAAGGAGAAGCGGGGGGGGGGGCAAAGAAAATGAGTGTGGCACAAATTGAAAAAGGCAGGGTGCCAATCGAAATCGACAAGACAATGAGCCCGTGGCTCATTGGTTAGAGCGTTGGGCTTCTGATCAACAGTTAACTGGTTCGAGCCTCGAGTGGTGCACCATCTGGGGTTGAGTATGGCTGGCTGATGACGGCTAATAAGCCAGAAATGCGCATTCCGATATCCCTTGTCTTTTTCGGTATTTTTATTCTGCTCATATCACTAGCCGCCGAGCGGCTGCTGATGGAAGTTGAGAGTGAGCTCCAAGGCACAACGGGACGAGTAGGTCTCATAACACAATCGGTGGGTGTCCTCTACCACAGAAGAGATCCTTCCCGTAGATCCCATAGTACGCTGGTTTTCCACTTTGCGGCAGCGTGATGGTGTATGACATACAAAAAGTGCCAACGGCAGGGGTGGGTAAGTGGGGCTGAGGTCAGTTTTTGGGATATATCCCACTGCTACCCCTCAGGATGGCCTGGGGAGTAGAACCGATCTCTTCATTGAAGACTCAGTTGTAAATGGACAACATAGAATTCCATCAATTTAGAGTAGGGGGAGACAACCATGGCCACGAAGAGCAAGAAACAGATTTGGCTTCGCATGATCACCTACCTTTTACACATATCCACAACGTCAAAACGAATAGAAGAAATTCGCAGGGAACATATTTAGGGATTGCTATGAGGGCATTTCTGCGCAGAATTGTAACAATCAAGTAACTGACATGTACAATAACTGTCAAAAAAGTTTCTTCTAAGCTAAGCGGATTACCAAAACATACGAGTAATCAGCCCTGGTCCTCGTTCACCATTGAAAGGTAAATGGTTTCACAAGTGGAATGATACGAGTCCCCCGGAAGATGGGCCCCGATCTGGCAAGTCAGGTACCTATATGGGGATCACAAACCACTGCGGTAATGTGAGAGGACCACCAAATGAGGCCCCACTCAGCATCCATCATAATCCTTAATCCATAGCCTGATGTTTCAGACGAACCGGTAGACATATACACACTCAAGCGGGCGAAAATCACCCCACCAAACGATCCTTCCCAAACTTTTTCGAGTGAACCACGAATTTTGGACAATGGGTTGGTTCTATTTTGTGCACTTTGATTCTTAACATTGGCGGTGTCGAGATTAGCGATATTCTGGGGAAAACGATAGAATTTCGCAGATCAGTACTGCGAAATCGGAGGTAGGAACGCACTCATTGTCGGGTGTGATCGGGGAAAATTCAAACCAGGAAGGAGCAACGTTCATTGATCAGGCCTACTTGCGGGCGACCCGTCCTGCCATTTAGCCCCACTCTCAGGTGCACATTTACCTGGACCAAGATATAAAGTTTACTACGTTTACTAACATGAATCCAGGTAATGGATCCGCCCACAGAAATTTACGAGCGGTAAATCTGTCAGAATATGAAGAAGCTAGTTAAAATGGCCTGGGGAGGGGAGAGGGGGTAAGGTGCGTGGACCACTCAACCAAGAAACAAAAAAACGGGTACGTCCAAATTCTTGGCAGTTAAATTAGCCGATCACATGTTCATATATGGTGTAGCTCTACCTGTGAGTGAGTGTCCCCTAGATTGGCCACGTAATAGATGCGCTGGACCAACACGGGACCTAGATAAGGGCATGGCAGGCGTTATTCGGCTTGCGCTCCCATAAAAAACAAACGAACAGCGGAAGGGGACCCGGTGGAACGCGTAGATGAAGGCGCATGCCGTACCAGCCAACTGTGCCCGATCGCGCCTCCTGTCTAATTTGCTCTGCCTTGACACTGGAAACACGCGGGTGAGAGAAAAGAGAGAGTGCGGTAGTTGCAGCGCAAGTCCAATATCACTAAAACCCAAGCGCAAGCCACCCCGGCCCGGCGCCCCTCTGCTGTGGAGCACACGGTGGAGCTCGTAAAAATGAACGGTCGAACTGTCATGTGCGTGTGGGGTGTATGGGGTAATAGTTAGGGGTAGCAACACACGGATATAATTTAATCGCTCCCTTTGTCTCATACAGGTGGTGAATACGCCTATTTATCCTCGACATTGGGTTATTCCCTGGGCAACCTTCACGATCGGCGGGTTAAACCAGGTGAGGGTCTCCGGTGTTGTGTATGCCTCCATACTCGCTATGTCTGACTCCCGAACTTCCCACCACCTCCCCCCCCTCTCAAAAACACTTACGGTGGGGGCGACAGCAACCCCGTAGGCGGCCCAGGCTAACACGGGTCTCTCTCCCACTAAAACAAAACCGTAACCCACAGTGGAGTTCAGCAGCCGTCTGGGATGTCCTAGCAGCCCTATTTAGGGACAGCACTACTTGCCTCCTCGTGGAGGAAAAAGCTAGAAAGGGTGCCCTAAACAAATGCTGGGTCTAACGTCTTCCGCAGCCGGCCACGGCTCGCAGATCGCAAAATACGTGCTCGGAAAACTCAAACAAACAACTATACACCCCGTCCCCATCCACCGTGCTCTACCTCCCGCAGGGTATCAATAATAGCCTGATGAAACTCCGCTGGGGAGGCAAGTTCGCCACCATCATCAGCGCCTACTCTCCCCCAATGACGAGCTCTGATGAGCCGAAGGACAAATTCTACGAGGACCTGCACGCCATCCTGGCGACTGTGCCGAAGGTGGACAAGTTAATTGTCCTTGGTGACTTCAACGCCCGCGTCGGGACAGACCACGCTGCCTGGCAGGAGTGCTGGGTCCCCACGGTCTCGGTAGCTGTAACGATAACGGCCTCCTTCGTCTGCACACGGGTGCGGAACACCGACACTTTCTGACCAACACCTTCTTCCGCCTTCCGACGCGGGAGAAGGCCACGTTGATGCACCCTCGGTCGCGGCGCTAACATCTGCTAGACTAGGTTCTCGACCGGACGTGCTGGCGACCAAGGCGATCCACGATGCCGATGGTTGGACGGATCACCACCTCGCCATTTCCAAGATGAGGCTCCGACTGCAACCCCGACGAAGGCCCCAAGGTAAGCGGCCGCCAGGTAAGTTAAATACTCTTTTATTAAATTTGCCTGCTCACTGTTTTGATTTCAGCAACCAAATAACCGTGAAACTGGAGGACCTGCATGCTCCAGATGAAAACGCTACCGTGGAGACACGATGGTGTCAACTGCGGAACGTCATCCAATCCACTGCCTTCGAAGTCCACGGACGCGCACGCCATCAACACCAGGACTGGCTCGACAACAATTACGCCGATATCAACAACTTACTCGCTGGGAAGAAAGGACTACGCAAAGACTACATGGACCTTCGGACTGACACCACCAAAGCAGCCTTCTTCAGATGCCGCCGCAATATAAAGCAACGGCTGCGGGAGATGCAGGACTACTGGATGGTCCGAAGGGCTGAGGAAATCCAGGGGTATGCGTACCGCAATGAAATGAAAAAAATTTTCCAAAGCCATCAAGGCCACCTACGGCCCCTGCATCAAGGGCCCACACCGCTGCTCAGCTCTGACGGCACAACACTGCTGACAGAGAAATCGCAAATTCTGAAGAGCTGGGCCGAGCAATTCATAGTGTCCTTAATTGCTCATCAGCCATCTCCGATGCAGCCATTGACTGACTCCCTCAAGTGGACTCAAACAATGACCTGGATCTGCCGCCTTTCCTACCAGAAACCATCCGGGCCGTACAGCAGATTTCCAGCGGTAAAGCACCGGGATCCGACGCAATCCCACCGGAAGTCTACAAGCACGGTGGGCCCCGGCTGATGGCAGAACTCACAACACTCTTCCATTAGACGTACGGCCAAGGACAAGTTCCTCAGGATTTCAATGACGCGACCGTCGTCCATCTCTACAAATGGAAGGGGAACGGGCAACTCTGTGATAATCACAGAGGCATCTCTTTGATCAACATCGCCGGGAAGATCTTCACCCGTATCATTCTCGATCGTCTGAACGGTCACTTAGAGCAGGGCCTGCTCCCGGAAAGCTAATGTCGCTTCCGATGACACCGCGGAACAACCGACATCATTTTCGCCGCTCGCCAGCTACAAAAGAAGTGCCAGGAGATGCAAACCCACATCTACACTACCTTCGTAGATCTGACGAAAGCCTTTGACACGGTGAATCACGACGGACTGTGGAAGATCATGCAGAAATCCGGCTGCCCTCAGCGGTTTACGCACACGGTGCGTCAGCATCCCGACGGGATTATGGCACGCGTCACTGACAATGGGCGGTATCCGAAGCATTCGCGGTGACCAACGGAGTGAAGCAAGGCTGCGTACTGCTCTATATCAGCTGCCTCCACAAAATACTGAAGC
The DNA here is from genome assembly GCA_017591395.1 of Schistocephalus solidus. Classification (NCBI taxonomy): domain Eukaryota; kingdom Metazoa; phylum Platyhelminthes; class Cestoda; order Diphyllobothriidea; family Diphyllobothriidae; genus Schistocephalus; species Schistocephalus solidus. Next base: position 75,299 of record WEDG01001757.1, read on the forward strand.
TGAGATGGCAAGACAGGATCCCGGACACGTAAGTCCTGGAGCGGACCGGAATCCTCAGCATCCACGCCATGCTGAGGCAAGTGCAACTGCGATGAAGCGGCCACCTGGTAAGAATGGACGACGAGCGAATATCCAAACGACCTTTCTACGGAGATGTCGCTACGGGTGTTCGCCGACCCGGAGGTCAAAATCGACGCTATAAGGACACGTTGAAGTAATCTTTGAAGCAACTGAAAATCAGCCCGGCGACCTGAAAGGACCTCGCCCAGGACAGACCGGTATGGAGAAGATCTGTGAAGACTGGTTCAGCCATCTATGAGGCCAACCGGATCGCCGCTGCTAAGACCAAATGGGCGGCTCACAAGTCACAAGCTCCTCGAATCAACACCGCCAATGCCCATGCTATCAGCGCACATTCTGCGCGCGAATCGACCTGGTCAGACATCTTTGAACTCAATGAAACAACAATCACACGACATCAACTTCTATAAAACCTGCGTTAGACCCCTGAACCACTGATAACAAATTCATCGATGCCCCGCCGCCCACGATCATCGAAATCTTCCTTCCTCTTGCACCTCTCGCGCCGATCATGGCGACGAACAATACTTGCCCCACTCCCGCCACCACAGTAGCCACATCCGACAACTACCGACGACCACCGTACCAGCGATAGGGACTCGGTACTAACTTGTCCTTATTGCGATCGCAAATTCACCTCAAACATCGGCCTGATCGTTCACCTGCGAATCCATCGCACAGAAATCGGCGAATCAGTGCCAGGAGCACCAACATACACCTACCGTACCCGACTGAACTGTCGGCACTGCCCACGCACATTCCCACACCGCATGGCCTATTATTTCACATGCGTCTCCATAATAACCTGCGGTAGAACACCGCCGGTTATACCACAACACTACACTACACGCAACACCACAAAAACATGCTCTCAGAATGCATTGCTGGCTGAGATGCAAGCATGATCCTCGGCTCCTTCTCCAGGTGGCTCCTCTGCTGCATGTGTGATCTGAGCTTGAGAATATCCCGGGGCGATCAGCGCCGTGGGTTGGAAGGTTTCCAAATGACGGGCGGGCTTTTGAAATTGAGCCGCCATCTTTTCTGCTCTCCATTCGCATGTGAATCCTCTTATATATTTTTAACCCTATTTGTTTATTCGAACAACAAAAATGTGGTCATTGGCGCACAACGCTGGCAACATTTTGAAGGAAGTCCAAATTGATTGATATTTTGAGGCGCATTAAAGGACGATTCTTCACGGTGAATGGAGGACCTTTTTTGCTGAAATTTTTGGAATTTTACTTTCAAAATAAAGCGTAGCTCTCTCTCTCTCTCTCTCTCATGAAAATTACACTCAGACCCTTCTTAATGTGGCCTTTATGGCACTCCCACTCCGTGGGATCCGAGCCAGGTGTGACGGCACGCTCCGGAGCGGCTCCGGCCGCGCCAGCCACCTACGCCCTCTTCCGCTTACAGTCTTCTTGACTCTGTCGTGACACCGGGTCCAGGTGGGGGAGGAGGTGAGAGCGCGTTAGCTGCAGCGCAAGTCTAATATCACTTCACAATAATCCACGCGCAACTCACCGTCCCTGCACCACCTTTCTGTGGAGCATACGGTGAACATCGTCAGACTACGACAGTCGAACTATCGTGTGTTTATGCCGCTAAACGGGCCGCTTGGTAGATGCACTGGACCAACAAACCAAATAAGGGTACGCCAGGCGTCATGTCACCGTGTTTGCACCATCCTTCTGTGGAGCACACGGTAGACATCGTTGGAAAACGACGGCCAAACTGACATGGATGTGCGTGTGTGCTGTAGTTGACTCTGATCTTCGGGAGGGGTTTGAGGAGTCCTGATTTCTGCTCCTGTCGGTATCGGCTGCCATAGCCCAAAGCCAGGTAACAGGACGCTCGCAATGAAAGTGGAGTCAGCCAACTTCCGTGAGCTTACTTCGGTGAAATTATTCCTTTCAACAACCCAGGCCGACGAACGGACTGTCGTCGTAAAATGCAAGCATCTATAAATACCTCACATAACTGCAAAAGTCTGATGAAGAATTTAGAAGACGTACGAATGCTTAATAACTAACTTCTATTTGTGTGCGTTGACGGACTCCTAGATTGAATGAGATGCGCTTCTGCAGCGATTTTAAGCTGCAGTCCTGCACACTTGTTACTTGCGTAATTTTCTAGCGATAAAGCAATGAAAACGCGTTCTTGATGGGAAGCTTTGTAAAATGTGCTGAAGCAGGCACCGAAACGTGCAAACTAACATTCACCCACTTAAAAAAGCCTGTCAATTCTTTCAAGTAAGTTGCGTGCCAAGATTTCGTGCCATAAAACGCGAAGAGAAAAATGACAGCCGACTGGGAGCCTCAGGAGCATAGAGGCAGGATCTTTTTCAAGAATGTGCAGTTGTCTGCTACTCCATACTTTCAGTTACTACTACCTACCGATGAGACATAACTTTCTGCAAAGCGAACGTGGGTAAAAACATGTTGTTTTATTCCTTTAGAAACAGTGGTTGTCTAAATACCATTCGACCCAGTTCCTGCCCGAAATACCCAAATTACTTATAAAGAAATTGGACGAACAAACCAAATCAGGGTACGCCAGGCGTCATTTTAAGAACGGTCGTTCCTTTACTACTGTAAGAATACGGGGGAATATAGCATCGTCTGATTTTGCCTAACAGGGATTTATTGTGACATCCATGAGAATTTTTGAGTTAGAGAATCTACCATGGATATATATATATATATATATACATATACATATATATATATATATATATATATATACATATATACATATGGATAAAGGAGAAAATACGGACCAGTGAGAAACGAGGCGGCTAGATCTATCACAAGTGAGCACGAAAACTTATTTAAACCAGGTATTATCCCTTATGTTCTATCTCTGATTATGCACTCGAGTATGAGTGTAAAACATCAGACAATTATATATTCGACCCCAGAGGTCACCTTATCTTATCCTTCCATATATATATATAGCGGGTGGAATCTATATAGATTTCTTTATAAATTCTGCATGGGTAGTCGGCTTAAAGTATCAGCATTGGTGGATTCCATAAGCTGGGCTACGCTGGGCGGGTGATTTGACCCATGTGCGATTAAACTCATGGCTTCCAGTGGGGCCTCGTTGCTCAGATGTTTGGAGCGTTAGTTGTACTGAAACACTATTTGTGTTGAAATCCCAAAGAGGCCGCATATTTTTTGAAAATTTGGTCAAATGAATTATTCAAATCTGCTGAAATCCCCTAGTAGAAACAAATAAAGCCAAACATTTATAAAATACTAGTTGGTGGGCACACATTTGTTTTCGCTAAACTATTGTCAGGCCAGTACATTTATATGGAAACAGGGTAAAAGCTTAAACACTAGGTGAATAGTGTTAATCTTTGAATCCAAGTATGTCAGGTAAATTTTGGATGGTAAAAAAGTTGTTGAGACGCCAGTGAGGGTTTGATGGAACCGTTCAACAAGGAAAAGTGATAGAAAAGAGTAAGAGTGCAGAGAAATGCATGCAGTTATGGGACCCTTGTCCATGCTTAGTGCGGAGTTCGCACGAGATTCAGCCTCCTGGCAGTCGATTCGGCTGTTGCTAGTCTCACTCAGAGGCTTGGGGTAGTTTGATAGACCTTAACGCGAGATATCTCGTTCGGAGGTTCGACGTGTGCACCTAAAAAAACGCACGAACCGAGCAGGAAGACGTTGATAGCCTCACTGCGACCCGTAATCGGATTACATACTGACCAGGCAAACTATGAATCTCAGGTTACTGATCGATTTAGCTTGCATTGGTGACCGTCTAAAAGCGTCTAGGCAGAGACTACAGACTCAGACGCTGAAAGTATCAAGCAGTGCGATCGAATTCAGAGTGAGGGTACTATTTTTAAAATGGTTAATGGCTAAGGAAGAAGAAGAAGCAGAGTAAGAAGAAGAAGAAGAATAACAAGAAGCAGAAGAACAAGAAGAGGAAGAAGAAGAAGAAGAAGAAGAAGAAGAAGAAGAAGAAGAAGAAGAAGAAGAAGAAGAAGAAGAAGAAGAAGAAGAAGAAGAAGAAGAAGAAGAAGAAGAAGAAGAAGAAGAAGAAGAAGAAGAAGAAGAAGAAGAAGAAGAAGAAGAAGAAGAAGAAGAAGAAGAAGAAGAAGAAGAAGAAGAAGAAGAAGAAGAAGAAGAAGAAGAAGAAGAAGAAGAAGAAGAAGAAGAAGAAGAAGAAGAAGAAGAAGAAGAAGAAGAAGAAGAAGAAGAAGAAGAAGAAGAAGAAGAAGAAGAAGAAGAAGAAGAAGAAGAAGAAGAAGAAGAAGAAGAAGAAGAAGAAGAAGAAGAAGAAGAAGAAGAAGAAGAAGAAGAAGAAGAAGAAGAAGAAGAAGAAGAAGAAGAAGAAGAAGAAGAAGAAGAAGAAGAAGAAGAAGAAGAAGAAGAAGAAGAAGAAGAAGAAGAAGAAGAAGAGGGAAGAAAGCAGCAGAAAAAGGAAGAAGATAAAAAGAAGAAGAAGAAGAAGAAGAAGAAGAAGAAGAAGAAGAAGAAGAAGAAGAAGAAGAAGAAGAAGGCTTTTCAATCGCCGAATTCGTTTCTTTGTTCATCTGAGCTCTCGAACTCATAAGATTCTATCGTCAGAGATAGCATTAAGCAAAGACAGCCCTATTATCGAGGAGTGTCACTGACAATGACAAGCGAGTGTGGAATGAACACGGTTCGCTGTACTTTCACAGTCACGTAACTTGTGATATTTCGCATTGCAGCGGTCTAAGGGGGTCGGTCTTGGTTCAGTGGCCGTACTCGAATCCCAGATCCTCGCAACCTGACGGTAGGATGGTGATAACACTTATCGTAATAAGCGACGAAAATTCGGACAGCTAAGGGTCAAATTGCTGTACTAAACGCAGTTAGACAGGATTTATATGGGAAAGCCAGTTAAACCTTCAGTAAACTGCTTCCTGTCTAGAATCTGCGTGGTCATGGCACGAAGGACAAAGTTCAGCATTAAAAAGTCGGAAGGTTGAGGACGGAAGACCAGAATGGCTGGGTGTCCAGGTGCGGGAACTCACAAAGTTTGCGTCAGCGTCGGCCAAATCCCCATCCGGCGGAAAATCAACGAGGGATTCATCGAAGCTGGACTTTGGAGTTGGGGTCAACAGGTTGTCCAGGGTCTCTCGATCAAGGATGTCCTGGAATCGTCCAGAATCGAGGACAAACTCATTCTGTTGGGCTTCCAAGGCTATTGCATGACAAGCGTCAAAGTAGAGCTGTAGCCTATCAGTCTGTCTGTTGATTGAGTCCCTAAAGAGAGAAATACGCGTGGATTGCGTGAGAGGGTCAAATAAATAAATGGGAGGAAACGGGTTTAGAAAAGGCAGGAGTGGGGTTTTGAACACGTATGAGAGGTGGAGGATACGACGCGAGAGTGCGTCTGCGCTGAAAAGAGGCTCCCCAAAACATCGAGGCGTGATATGCCAACCAGATAGACGTCTTCAGGGATGGAAGTGCCTAATCGACAAACTGACTCGAAATAAAGAATATTGGAATCACAAGTGTGACGAATCGAATGCACACAATAATTTGCGCTATAACCATAAGTCCATCCATGTTTCAGTTAATAAGTTGAAAGTTTTGCGTAGAACGAACCAAGTTTTCGCACGCGAGAGAGAGAGAGAGAGAGAGAGAGAGAGAGAGAGAGAGAGAGAGAGAGAGAGAGAGAGAGAGAGAGAGAGAGAGTAAAAGGTGAAAATGGTTAGCGAGAACAAGGTTTTGTCCCAAAATGATGGCAGGTCGTATAAAAATGATCAGAAACCGGCTGCCCGCAATTAAAAAGTCGCTCACATTTCGGTGTCACTGCCTCACAACCAATTTCCTTCAGACTTGAAACACTAAGTTTATTCACAGGAGTAATAAAACTTTCAAATTCTGGTCAATGCATGGCATTCGATGCTTGCTGGAATGAATCTTTTCAATTAATTAATTGGATTGGTTAAGATCAGACGCAGAGAAAGCCATGTCATTGTAACAATTCGATTACTTCGTAGACACTGTTTCGCTCTATAGGCCGTAAGTGTATTATAGTTTTCGTGTTGAAACACCACACGCCTACCGCTGCACTGGCTCAACACAGCAGATGAGCACAGAACATCTGATTACATGACTAAGCATTCTAACTTTTTTGCGCAAAACGGCCCTCGAAGCCACAGACACTCTCGGATATAGGGTTCGACGCTAGTCATGCCAGTAGCAATTCAAACAGTCCCGATCATTCAAATTTGATGTATTTTAAGCGAAGAAGGCCACTTTGTGCCAGTGATGTCTTCGGTTGAGGTGAACTTCAGTCCAAAGCATCCGTTGTTCTTTGTGGTACTTCAGCGGTTTCCACCAACGCTTTCGGATTCCAGAGCCGAATCTCGCTGGATAGGGCGTAAACTACTGCTTTTTCGCAAATACCGCACGTAGTACTGTTCTTTTCGCCTGAGCTGTACAACCTCCTCTTCCTCCGATTCCGTTTACTTTAGAGCACCTTCCATGGACTGCAATTCGTAACGGCGTTCCGCCTCTTCAGGCATCGCCCGATCTACCTACTGCAAAGATTGGACATCGCTGGCGGTCCAACTGTTACCACAAAGATCTATTGTACGACAGGCTGAAATCTCATCTTGCTCATATTTTACTAGTTACCCTCCTCCAGGCATTTGTAAAGGTAAGGTATTGATTAGATTCGTCAACCTTTAGAAGAAATCGATTTGTAAGTGCTAATCACAGGGTTGTCGTCACCCTATTGGTCGATGGTGATAACCACTTCAATCTGAGCGCAGCTCAACAGTGTACTTATTTTCAGGTTAGGCACGAAAGAACGCTGCAACATCGAGTAGCCTTTTAATTGCGGAACGCCCATCTCCTGACTAGACTTACTGTTCGATATTACATTAAAGCATTTTAAAATAAAATTTACCCACTATACAAAGTTGCAACTTATTTACAGAAAGTTTAGCTAAAATCAGGCGAACTTATAACTGCGAGGCAGACTGTAGTATACTCAGGTATAGCACGCGAATCAATTGATAAACCAACAGAACGGACAACGTGAGTTTTCAGGTGCCTGAGAGAAGCTTGACTAAGCAATGCACAAAAGCCGCAACTTTTGCATTGATGTGTCATTTAGTGCATAAATTCAAAAAAGACAACGGACGGTGTTAATAGTAAAATGCTGTCGTCAACGTTGAGCACTCAACAGTTGGTTGGCCCTACCTCCCATATTCTCCATTTTATCGGGCGCTGGTTTGCTACAATGGCCGAATTTCCTGAATAATTAATTGAGTTTGATTATTCCCAAATTACATTTATTTTTCAAGGCGACGGTGAGGGATATTTTCAGTTATTTTTGAGTTTTGACCTCGCCAGTAAGCTCCAGCAAGGCTGTATTCGCCAAAATTCCACAGAAGAGACACCAGCAGGCAGTCAAAATGCATGGCCTGACCTTAAGAAGACGCGAGGTTAAGAGTGGTGTTTGTAGGTGTAGCTTAGCAACCACACGGGAGCAGAACACTAGCACGCGCACTCATTAAACGACAATAGGATGACAGTAGAGACTTGCGTTCTACTCAAAATTAATTGCCGTTAAAGACTGGAAAAGGCAGAGACGGCTAAAAGTTTGTACGGCCCAGAAGTGCACTGTTTCAAAAGAAAAAAACATGGTCCCAGATTCCCCAACCGAAATATCAGTCTAGAAGACCTAGGCCACCTGCTCGCTCTTCGACAGTTGGACCGTTTCAGTTATTTTCACTAATATCTCACACCGATTGGGCTCCCCCTGCAAGCAAAATCCCAAACAACTAGAGAGTAACGAGGGTAAAATAGCCTGTCTAAGAGTGCCAAATGTGATCTGGTCTCTCAGTCCAGATGAGTCGACTTTCGTTTTAACCTGACCGTTAGTCCTTACCAGGACTGGCATTTTTTAATTTACCCCTTTCAAACTGTCTGCTCTCGTATATTCCGACTTCTCTCTCATAACTGGAATCATAGAGAGAGAGAGGTTAGTATTTTATGGCTAGAGTGGATGATAAAAGGCAAAGTTACATGGCTAGGGCGAATGTTTTGATGTGCGTCGGTGCGAATTCCGGAAATACTACCGTGCTGACCCCGTGACCGGCGCTGGGGATCTGCTGAACAAGCAAAATGACGCCTCCAGTAAACGCTCGAACGTCGATAAACCTGACCCAGTGAAGGCTATCACCGTGATTTAAAATCGCAAGCGTAAGGTTCGTTGCATATCAAAGCATAAGTCGGCATAACATAACCGAAAAAGACAGGGGAGACTAGAATGGCCATTTCTGGCTTATTAACCGCAAGCATCCTCGGGGATTTGGTATGGCTGGCTGATGAGGGCTAATAAGCCTGAAATAGCCATTCCAGTTCCCTCTGTATTTGTCGGCAATGTAATTCGGCCTACAGAAGTAGTCACAGTGCGGATGCTGGCGAGGCTCGAGAGTGAGTTCCATGGACGAGTATGTCCTCCGTAACGCGATCGGTGAGCGCCTCCCTACCATACCATAAAATAGTTCTTTTGCGCAATATATAGCAAATGCTACAGAAAATGGTCGCCAACTGACAGGGTATCGCACTGCTATTTACGGCTCGGAGTGAGGCTGCAATGGCTCTTTTCAGTGTGGCCCTCATGGCAATCGGATGTACGCGAGATCCGAGATCTCGCCCAGCCCCCCTCGAATGGAACCTAGAGGCAGACAGATGAGAGCACGCCAAACAAACACACGCACCTGCGCGCACCTCGCCATACGCGACGCTAGATGGGAGACTGGAATGGGGCGTGAGCAATAGCCTAGCCTAGCGGAGACAGCAATCAGTCATGAAGAACATCAGACAGCTTTACGACCCATCGAAGTTGGCTGATGGACCGAAGTCCAAAGTGCGTGCACTCAAGTGTTCTGCAAGAGTACACCGACGAGGGGGGGAGCAGCGACGGCTGCGTGGACCACTATGGAGAAAGATAGCCGTCTATTGGTCTAGTGCTTGCAGTCGACGTAATGCTCGGCTGGAACCAACAAGGCAGCGGATACTGATACGGCTACTTCCTCTATGCCCCTTGCAGTCAGCAGGAGGAAATAATCACATCGGTACAGCGTCAGGATCATTAAATCCCACACCACCTGGGAAATCTAAGGGTTTACACGATACACTATACGGTGGAAGAGGCACTAGCTAAGAGCCGCGAAACGCGTGCATTGCTGATACCCTGACGCTGCATGACACAGCTGCGAGGGGTTCAGATCATCAGTGGGGCCTTCATCGTCACCCGGTGGGCTTCCTGGTAGTTGCTCCTGAACCTGCACAACCGTTACTTTCCGATTTGTCATCGACACCTGCTGCACAGCTGCCTTAAAATAGCATTCTGAAACCCGCGGGTTTTCAGCATGGTTTAATTTTTCCTTTTCTGCTTTCGGCCTCTTTAGAAACCCAAATTTCTGGATGCGCTAGAGCCCTCTTCGGGTTACAGGAAAGATTTCCTTGGTTGACTGCCCCAAAGTGGTAATCGTCATTTTGTAGATGAAACATCAAACACTATGTTGTTCCAATGTCTTGCTGCTGACCCTAGTTAGCTTCCTCTTGCTTGCATTTTCTCAGAAAATACTCAATCAGTGCGATCTTCAGGGAACGAAGTGGTTGAAGTAGCTGTTTTCGAATTATACTCCATCGTCAGTCGGTCGGGATAAACTTTGAAACAGCGATTTAAAAACTGAAGTCTCTGCCAGAAGGCACACGGAGGATGCTGGGGAACCAATTGATGAGCCGAAGGCCGCACAGCTGTGTCATGCAGCAGCAGAATATCGGCGGTTGCATTGCACAACTGCTAGTTATGGTTGGTACGTGATCGCATGTCAACTGTGTCCTATAAATACATCGTCAATCATTCCTTACTTGCGAATTTCTCTGAGGATGGTCTATATTAAGAACCAAAAACCTTAGGCTAGAGAACGCACCCCATTCTTTAGAATAAGGAACAATTTTGAGTAGACCCCAGCTAACGATGAACAAAGGTAGCTGTTTCAGTCGGGATGTACATCCAGGATAGAGATCTTGAAGGAGCGATGACAGGAGTCTGCGGCCGAAGTAAACAGTTCTAAGAGAACGCCGGTACCCGCTGCCGCTGCCGCGGATATGCACACATATTTTTATTAACAGACGCAGATCGCCAATGCGGAAGCATACACGTCAGTTCGACCGTCGTAATACTACGAGGTCCTCCATATGCACCACAGAAGAGTGGTGCAGACACGGTGCGCAAATTAGTTTTAAGTGACAGTAGACTTGTACGGCATCGACCGCACTCTCTCCTCCCTAACCCGCCTGTACCCGGTGTCAAGACATAGTCAAGAAGACCGGAAGCGGGTTCGGGCGTATATGAATAATCGCCCATTGAGTGGAAGAACGGGGTGCGGCATTAGCCTGCACCTACGCTTGACCATTTTGGGTACGCACATTCCCCATGCTCGGCATTTGCGATGGGACATCATCCTAAATAACGCATGTCGTACCCTGATTTGGCCCCCGTGTTATTCCAGCGCATCTACCACGCGGCCCGTTTTGGAGGGCATACATGATAGTTCGACCGTCGATTTTGATGAGGTCCACCGTATGCTCCACACCAGGTGGTGCAGGGACGGTGACTTGCGCGTGAATTAGTTTTAAGTGATAGGAGCCTTGCGCTGCAGCTACCGCACTCTCTCCTCCTCCCCCATCTGAGCCCGGTGTCAAGACAGAGTAAAGATGACCAGAGGCGGGAGAGGGCGCATGTGGCTGGCGCGACCGGAGCCGCCCTAGGTGTACCACCACACCTGACTCGGATCCCATGGAGTGGGAGTGCCATAAAGGCCACATTAAGAAGGAGCCATTGCAGCCTGACTCTCAGTCCATCAGCCAGCCCTTACACACAAAACACACATTGGGCTGACCCCGCGGTCCGAATTGTCCCGTCAGTTGGCAAACTTCTAAGCCACGGCTTTTAGCGCACCGTGATAGTTTCAAGCGCGTCAGATTGTTTAAAGTGAGGAAAATGCGCTGAGCTGTTGACCTCACTCTCTCCCCCACCTCCCACAATCAGACCACCATCCGAGCCAGCCAGTTGTCTGAGGTGGGAGTGGGCGCATTGGCTGACGGGTCGGCGTACCCGTCTTCGCGCGCCACAGCACGACCTTGCCCCTATAACGCACACACCAGGATTCACTAAAGCAGGGGATATGGAGGAGCAAATCGCCGTCTGACTCCCAAGTCCACTGCTCAGCCACTCGACACACACAACACATACACTGGGCCGACGGCGCGGTTTGGTGTAAGCGTCAGATTGGCAGCCTTCCAAGCCACGGTTTCTAGGAAACCACCGATCGAGAGTGGGCCTTGTCTACCTTCGCGGCGAAAAGAACTTAGAGACACCAAGAGTGACAGGTTCAAAAGAGCAAAGAGAGAGGGGGGGTGGAAGTGAGGATCGCAGGCAACTGGGATCGCTGTTCTCCGTGCTCTATTTGCCAGACACCGATATCATAAAAAAGCGAAAATGTGCAAACAGTGCAAAGAAAACAACCGACAGCGGTTAAATAGAGGGAGGGATTCAAAGCCCTAGCGGGGGAGGCTTCAGGAAGTTGTGTACGCCGATCAGACTAGCTGTCCAGCAGCGGGTTTTAGATCCCTTAAGTTCTGGATCCGACGGAACAATTTCCCCCGGTGCTGAAATCGACACAACAACCCGGTAGCCAGTTAAACATTTGCCGCCTTAATTGGTTGCAAGACCTCTAAAGTGGACCATATTTTTCACCACGGTTCATTAGGGTCTATGCTAGCCAACATATCCTGTAGAAGGTGAAATGAGCCTCCCTTCCCTGTCCTTGAAGATGGTGAAAGGATAAGTCTCATAGTATTAGAAAAGGATGATATTTGGAGTCTGTATCGAGATACTTCCTTTCGCGATGGCATTCTGGTCCGCAGTATGGTGCCGATTGCAAACTAAGCTATCTAGATACTTACATAAATCGGGATTCGTGCATTTCCTAGTTACGATATGTTGACTTATAACAATCTCTTCATCTTTTAGTACTTGCCAAAATCCGTTTAAGAGTCAAAGCTGGGTTCCTTTGATGGGCTGCCTTAAAGTACAAACGTACACTTCACCGGGCTCAAGGGATGACATTGTCTATAGAAATAAGGCTGTTAATTATGACAACTGTACCAACAGCTACTGATTTCTTCGAGATGAGGACAGGTCTTCAGCCTCAACTAGCTTAATGACGGACGGAGGACAATTTACCTATTAAAGACTTGTCTAATAAGTTCCAATCACGCAGATGCCATGGCCCAATGAGGCATAGTTCACTGGAACCTAATCGATAGCGTGACCGCACGCATGATGGTTTTGGCGTCTCTAAGATCGGTGAGACGTAGGTCATGCTTCTGCCTAGTCTCAGCTGGCCCTGGTTACCATGGCAAGGGACGAGTGAGTGTGCATTGACAGGCTGGACGGTGAGACATAACAGCTGCAACGGATGCAATGCAAACTGCATACGTTATGTGTTCTTCGCTGCGTGGCAGAATGACGTGATTTCACAGAAGAATATGCACACGGCAGGACAAGAAAGTCCACCAAATATAAGTGCGCAAAGGAGCAATAACTACTATGGTGCCTAGTTCAGCAAAACACAGGATCCGATTTTCGTTCTAACAGGGCAGACGTTTACTAATTCTACGAGCTGACTACGGGCTACAAGGACATCGATGTAGCTTGGCAAAGCGATAGGTGAATATTAGTAATGGTAGTGGTAGCGATAGTAGAATTAGTAGTAGAAGCATTAGAAATAGAAGTGGTAGGAGTAGTATTAGTAGTAGCAGTGGAGGTAGCAGTAGTATTAATAATAGTAGCAATATTAGTAGTGGTGGTAATGGTAGTAGTAAGAGTGTGCTCCCTAAACGGACCACGCGGTAGATGCGTTGGACCAACAAGGGGGCCACATCAGGGCACGGCATGCGTTATTCGGGTTGCGCTCCGCTAACAAATGCCGAACATGGGAGGTGTGGTGGCACGCCTAGGGGCGGCTAGGACTTAGGGGACCTGGCCGCACCAGCCACCTGCGTCCCCTCCCGCCTCCGGTCTTCTTGACTCTGTCTTGACACCGCGCTCAGGTGGGGGAGGAGAAGAGAGTGCGGTAGCTGCAGCGCAAGGCTACTATCACTTAAAACTAATTCACCCGCAAGTCACCGTCCCTGCTCCACCCCTCCATGGAGCATACGGTGGACATCGTCGGACAACGACGGTCGAACTATCATTAGTAGCAAGTTTTGTAGTAGTAGCAGTAGCAATGGTAGTATCAGTAATGTTAGTACTAGTAGTAGTGGTAGTAGTAATGGTAGTTTTAGTAATAGTATTAGTGGTAATAGTAGTAGTAGTAGTGATAGGATTATTGGTAGTAGTATTATTACTACTACTACTGCTGCTAGTACTACGCGCGAAGATGGGTACGCCGGCCCGTCAGTCGATGCGCCCACTCCCACATCAGACAACTGACCAGCCTGGACGGTGGTCTGATTATGGGGGTGGGGGAGTGAGCGAGGTCGACGGTTCAGCGCATTTTACCTCACTATAAACAATCTGACGCACTTGAAACTATCACGGTGTGCTAAAAGCCGTGCCTTGGAAAGTTGCCAACTGATGGGATAACTCGGACCGCGTGGTAAGTCCACTGCGTGCGTTTGTGCGTAGCGATTGCATTGATGATCGCTCCAATCACCTGGCCTCGCCGCCTATATTAACAAGTTTGAACCTTGTTGATTACACCGAACAATTTATTCTGCCGGTGCTGGCAAAAATCAATAAATTAAATATTTTCTATTGTTGAATTATGGATTTTTTGGTCATTTGCATTACAGGCCTCTCTGGTGGATTTCTTTGGCTGTCTAAAAGGAAATCTAGGTGCCAAATACTGAACGACAGAGGAGGCGGAGGCGAATCCGTGCGCGTGCCTGCGTATGTGTGGGTTTAGTACGTTTGCATGAGATCACATGCTGCGATGACGGTGCTGCGAACCTAATTCCCTTACACACGCAAATCCGGGTTATTTCACGCAAGGGTGACTAGATTCGAAGAGTATCAACAATGGCACTTGAGGACGAGGCAGGGTGTACGCATGAATGGCAGTTTCGAGGAGCCCTAGCTGCGTCAAAACGAAAAAAGTTACCCCTGGAGAGATAAGTGGTTTGGGGAAGTTGGATTCGCAGGTTGCACACACACTACAACAGATGAAGGGTTCGAAGGAGAGAGGAGATCCGAGTTGCTTAGGGGGTCTTTGACTCCGATGACAAAGATTACAAGAAAAAGAAAGAGAAGGACATACTAGGAACGACATTAATAATATAAATAAAATGAAAAGAAAAAGAAGATGGAGAAGAGGAGGAAGACAAAGAAAGGGAAAGAGAATAACGAGATGAGACAGGGTAAGATAGCTGAAAGTAAAACTAAACGTGACGAAACTCACTTCAACCTCTCCAGTTCGATCATTTTATCGGACATGCTCTGGCTACGCTTTCCATTTGTGCTAAGGGAATTAATAGAGTTGAGGGAGAGCATTGAGCACTTTGAGCTGTAGCCGGACTCAGCCAGTCGGTGTTTCTCTATGCCAGAAATCCACTGCTGTCGAACCGACTCCGAGGAACAACGGAAGTACCAAGTTGAGTCACCCAGACTGACCTAGTAACAAACATGAGAATAAAACTATGGTAAGTTATTCAGCCAAAGACTGCGATCAGATGGTCCAAGATCAAACTTTGTAGATGGAAGTCAGTGCGGCGCCCACTGTTGGGGAAAATATGGCTCATATGCATGAAGAAAATAATAACAGGAAGGTCGACAAACAGTACTCATTAGATCAACAAGGAAATAGTGTGATAATTAAATCAGGTAGTCAGCACCTGTGCTGTGAGTATGGTTCCACCTGTAAGCGTAAAATTTGGTAAACAAACAGTCAGCTAACTGACTGATGACTAAATGTCCCCGATAGAGCTCAGAAGGCACTCCGCAAAACGACTTTCAGACAAACCAGAAAAATTGGGTAGATCTAGGACACGGAAATTAGAAGGAAATCACCAGGTCAATAGTCAAAAATTAGTCAAGACGGGAAAGGAAAATCCACACACACACACACACACGCACACACGACAGTTCGACCGTCGTAGTCCGACGATGTCCACCGTATGCTCATGGGAAAGTTGAGCAGGGACGGTGACTTGCGCGTGATTTAGTTTAAAAGTGATAGTAGACTTGCGCTGCATCTACCGCACTCTCTCCTCCTCCCACCCTGAGCCCGGTGTCAAGACAGAGTCAAGAAGACCGGAGGCGGGAGAGGACGCAGGTGGCTGGCGCGGCCGGGTCCCCTAAGTCCTAGCCGCCCCTAGGCGTGCCACCACACCCCCATGTTCGGCATTTGTTATGGGAGCGCAACCCGAATAACGCATGCCATGCCCTATGTGGCCCCCGTGTTGGTCCAACGCATCTACCACGTGGCCCGTTTAGGGGAGCAATCACACGCACACACACACACGCACACACACACACACATATATATATATATATATATATATATATATATATATATA
>WEDG01001758.1:0-55771 GCA_017591395.1 Schistocephalus solidus
ACACTGTGAAGATGGTTTAAGTGAGGAGTTTATTAGAACACTGAGGTCCTTCTGTTCCACAACAATTGAAAGGGGCTGCCCATTGAGAATGTATTGGTAGGAATCATCCTCCTCACTGGTCCTTCTGGTGCGCAGTCTTAGGACCACACACTTCCCAACGTTAAAATTTAAGAGCCAACGAGCAGACCAGCTGCTAAGACGGTTGAGATCCTCTTGAAGTGCGTGCCTATCGAAATCAGATCTGATGACCCTCCACAATTTAAATCCTCGGCAAACATGATGGCGCTGCAATCCAGGTCGTTGACACAGTCGTTGATGTACACTAAGAAGAGTAACGGCCCTAATACCGAGCCTTGGGGGACACCACTTAGAACCGGAGTAAGTGTTGACTTCAAGGTATCGATGCACACAGTTTGCAATCTATCTGTAAGAAAGTCTGCGATCCATGTCAGCAGCATTCCTCTTATGCCGATTTCAGATAATTTGTAGATGAGACGTTTGTGTGGGACACTGTCAAACGCCTTCTGGAAATCAGTGCATATGACGTCAACCCTACCATTTTCGTCCAGTGCACGAGTCCACTGCTCTGTGGAGAGTAATAAACTAGAAAGACAGGAGCGATTCTGTCTGAAGCCATGCTGAAGATCTGAGAGTAATTGGTTTTCCTCAAGGAACTTCATGGTTGCCTTCTTGATTATTGATTCCATTATTTTACAGCAAATGGAGGTTAGGCTGACAGGCCGATAATTGTTGACATTAGATCGAGCACCACTCTTGTATATGGGGTATATATTTGCTGCCTTCCATTCGGATGGCAGTTTCCCTGATTCAAATGACGAATTAAATATATGCGCCAGTGGTTTGGACAGTTCGCTGGCCAGTTCTTTCAAGAACTTGGCCGGTATATCGTCCGGACCAGATGACTTCGCTTCTTTCAGATTTCGCAGTTCTAGTTCCACGAGAGGTTCCTGGAAGATTATATATTCAAGCACTGGACCGGCGTCTATAACAGTACTGTTGACGTGGTCAAGCTGAACTTCCGGTTCTCTAGTGAAAACCGAGGCAAAAAACCGACCAAAGTACTTGGCTTTGTCGCAATTTTCAACGACTTCAACACCATTCCCATCCATGAATACTGCTACTGGGTCCTTGGTTTTTAGTCGGCTATTGATATAATGGAATAAAAATTTTTGGTTTATATTCAGCCTTTTGAATAATTCTTGATTCATAGTTCTTCCTTGCCTGATGGATCATTCTTTTTAAAGCGATTATTTGATGACGAAATTCCTTGAGATGCTCTGCTAACCCTGTTTCCCTGAATACCTTCCATTTTTTATTCTTCTTTTTTGGCTGGCTGTTAAGTTCTCTTGTTAACCAGGTGGGGCGACTTTTTTTTTTTTTGCACCTTCACTGGACAAAAGCGTTCAATCAGATCGAGTGAGACTGTCTTTAATGATCGCCAGTCATCCTCTGGATTCCCTTTAAGCAAACAATCCCATCTCATAGACATCAGTTCTTTCATCATCGCGTTAAAATCAGCCTTCCATATATTTCGCTTGCATTCCATTCCATTCTGGCGCTGAGAATAAAGTGAGTAATCCCACATCAGCGTACTATAGTCACTCTTACCTTTACAAACCCTATTTACAGATTGACGCTAGCAAAATAAGCAAATGTTACATGGTGAAAGTCGTATTAGTACATCGATCATTGCTGTTGACTTAATATATGTCCATTAAGTCAACACCAACAAAGTAAAAATTCATCAAGTTTTCTTTTAAACATTTCAACGCTTTCAGCCTGAACAACCAAAGGCGCCACGCGTGAACGCAATATTTCAACACCAGCATGTTAAATGTTCCAAACACATGCCCAAAAAGCTCTCCGTAAAAATAACAAAAGTCTCCTGATTTCGCCTAAGATACACATAGCTTTCTTTGCGATATTCGCACAGTGCAACGATGGTTTGAGAGCGGGTGTTATCCATATACCCAAGTCTTTTATAATAATTACCTCTTGGAGTTGGTCACCACTGATGAAGTACTAATATTTTAACCTAATCATTCTTCTGGAAGCAGTCAGATTATTTGACATTTGTTTAAAATTAAGGTTCAGCAGCCTATCATCGCACCATGTCTGCAATCGATCTAAGTTTTTTGTAATTTCCGCTAGACCTCCGGTTTTCCAATCGAGTTCCATAACTTCAGATCGTCAATTAACATTGCTTTCTCACATGTGAGGCAATCAAGGCAGTCGTTCACGTATAGCAGAAACATAATGGGACCCAGAACACTCCCCTGCGGAACTCCACTGTTAATGGTTTCCCAGTGAGACTTGGCGTCTCCAATAAATTACGTTGGCGCCTGCCTGTGAGAAAGTCTGCCAACAATTTGAGAAGGTTGCCATTTACACACAGTTGACGCAGCTGAAAGATCAGACGTCTATGTTGAACCTTGTCAAAGGCTTTACTTAAGTCAATGTAGACCGCATCGACTGACAAACCCAGTTTCTAATGATTTTGTCCAACTTCCCATGGATGTGAGCAGGTTTGTGAGGCAGGATCGACCACTTCGAAATCCATGTTGAAATAAACTTAGGTAGTTATTCTCTTCGATATGCCTCATCAGTTCCGTTTTGATAATCTTCTCCGTCATTTTGCAACAGATACTTGTGAGGCTGACTGGTCGGAAATGTTTGGTGATGTCCTCTCTCCTCTTTTACAGATGGGGATTATGTTGGCTATCTTCCACTTGGTAGGTAGAGCCCCCGCATCCATCGAACTTTCACATATCTTGGAGAGCGGAGAGGCCAGCTGGTCTGTGATTTCATTGAGAAATTTTGTTGATATTACATCTTGGCCAGGTGATTAAGTGGGCTGTAGCTGTTTCAGAGTTTTTCTTACTGTGTCTATTGGGAACGACACCGTGCTTATTTTGTTTTTAAATGCGGCAGTACTGTTGTATTCTTCCTCGTCAAAAGGTGGTTCCTCTGTATGCACGGATATAATGAAATCGGATAAGAGGCTGGTATTATCAGAGTTATTGGTTAACCAGTTTCCCTGATAGTCTTTTAGACAAGGAATGGAGTCCCGATTTCGTTTTGCCTTATTTACGTTAGCAAAAACATTTTCGAATTTCTTGGTATGTCTTTGACTTTTTCTGACTCAAAGGCTGATCTTTCTTTTCTCGGAAGATTCGGACACCAATTTTGCTGTTTCTCAAAAGCGGAAAAATGTTCGGGTTGTTGATATCTGGCATATGTTTTCCACAGTCTTCTTTTCTTCGTAAGATTTCTTATTATTATTATTATTATTATTATTATTATTATTATTCGAAGACATGGTTCCGAAATGGGCAGCAGTCACGCTGTTTGGATCTAATCACTAGTAGAGACGAAAATTGCTTTCGTGCATTAAATTCGTACGCACTTCTTGGTCGAAGGGATCATTGCGTAATTGCTTGGGAGTACAGTCATTTTTCTGTACCCGAACGTCAAACAGTTAGGCAGAGAAATGTATGGAAAGGAGATTATCCCAAAATGAAAGAACTACCGAATGAGAAAGACTGGAGCCCTGCACATATACCTCACCCAAACTCTGCCTAGTTATCCATTTGTTACTTGATTCAACAGTTGGTAGAGAACTTCTGTCCAATAAAATGGCAATCGTTCGTCTCCCGACCCGAGTGGGTGACATCGGGAATAAAAAAGAATGATCAAGAAGAAAAGAAGACTGTGGTGAACATATACCGGTTATCAATAAACTGAACATTTTTCAGCTTTTAAGAAACAGCGAAATCGGTGTCAGAGTCTTTTGAGAAAATAAGGTTCAGCCTTTGTGTCCGAATTAGTCAAAGACATACCAAGAAATTCGAAAACGTTATTTGCTTACGTGAATAAGGCAAAACGAAATCAGGATTCAATTACTTGTCTTAAAGACAATCAGGGAAACAGGTTAACCGATAACTCTGATATGACCAACCTCGTATCCAATTTCTTTATGTCCGTGTATACAGAGGAACCGCCATTTGACGAGGAAGAATACAACAGTAATGCCACACCTACAAACAAATTAATTCGGTTTCTGTCCCAATAGACACAGTAAGAAAAACTATGAGACAGCTACAGCCCACGATATCGCCTGGTCATGAGTATTTTGCTCGCCACAGCGTTGTTGGTAGGACAGGTTTCTGTGCTCTGAAGTAATAACCTTAGTAAAGAAGTGCTGGACTGATTCTATCTTCCCGTTCACCGCGCAGAAGCTAAATAAACGAGCAGTATTCCAGACTAGGTCTGACATACATTTTATAAAGGCTGGTCCTAATATTGAGGGTTTTAAAATTTCTGAGAATAAACCCAGTGGTTTGGCGTGCTTTAGAGACAATCAGGGCGCAGTGCTCTGACAGATTAAGACTACTAGAATATGATATGCCCAGATCCGTTATAAACCCGGGCACATTTAAGTCATGACCGTCTATGCTTAGATGAGGCTGATGGCTGTCACAACTAACCATAACGGAGCATTTGTGCCAAGAGAGCGAAAGGCGCCATGTGCGACACCACTGAGCGAAGGCTTGAAGATCCTTTTTAAGAGCTCAAGCACAATGTGGCGATCGACCGGTTTATAACGATAGGCAACTTTTAAATCATCAGCGTACATAAAGGGCCTACCATACTGAAAAACAATCAGGAACATCGTTCACAAAAGGCAAAATAGAAGCGGGCCGAGTACACTACCCTGAATAACGCCACTCCTCACGTGCGTGGGGTTGGAGATAACATCGGAAATTTTTACCCGTTGTGCGCGATCATTCAAATAGGAGGATATTAAGTTCAGAAGCTTGTTACCTATGCCGAAGGAGGTTAGTTTCAGCAGGAGGAGATCGTGGTCAACACGATCAAAAGCCTTCGTGAAGTCGAAATGAACGGTGTAAATTGCAAAACCACTATCTCTAGATTGTAGCACATGATCAAAGCGTAAGAGAGCTGGCAGGTGTCACAAGATCTTTTTTTCGAGAAACCCATGCTGAGCCGCATTAAGTAGGTTATTCTCTGTTAGGTGACGCATCAACTTGTCTTTAATCAAGGTCTCTAATATCTTCGAGGCTGCTGGCAGTGTATTTATTGGCCTAAAGTCGTCAAATGACGTAGTTCTGCCGTGTTTGGGTATAGGCAAAATGTGCGATTCCTTCCATAAAATAGGGAAGGTTTCACTTTCAAGAGCAAGATTGAATATCTTATACAGAAGTGACGGAAATATATCATTTGCATCCGCCTTTAGAACGCTGACCGGGACGCCATCTGGTCCAGGACTGTAAGATTGGCGAGAACGCCGAATGGCTACGGTTACGTCCCAGAGGGTAAAAGTTATGTTTTCGAGGACGTTACCGGTCCAAAACCCGGACGTTTGGAAAGGGGGCGACCGAATGTTCACTGAAAGTTCTAGACAAGAAAGCATTGAAGCTATCAGCCGTCAACTTAGCGTCAGCTATAGGGTTTCCAAAAGCATCTCGAAGTACAGGGTACTGAGTTTTTCTCTGCGATTTTACAGTCCGCGAAAAGAGTTTTGCAACATTGTACGAAGGGTTTTCGGCAAAGTTAACCTCTTCAGCCAGTCGCTTTTCTTCGGAGAGCCTCTTGGCCTGTTCAAAGATTTGCTGGATCAATGGCAGGACGGAAGTGTCATTTAGTCGATAAAAACGACGCGAGAGTCTACGCAATCTACGGCGGAAAGATAAAGGGAGGTAGACTTCATCCTTGACATTAATTATTTTCTTACGAGGAACAAAACGAGAAATGAGTGGACCTAGAACTTGGTAGAATGTATCAGTACAAACATTCACATCCAAACATAGAAAGAAAGTAGTCCAATCGTGGGAATTAAGATGTGTTAGTAATTCCCCCATATTTGCTGATCGGAAATCGTGGAAAAAGCTATATTTTTTGAAAAACGTTTCATCAGCCTCGATTTCTAGTGAAGAAGCAACTATAGCATGGTCTGAACTCCCCAAGTGGGTCTAAAGGTGAAACTGACAGTGGCTGACAACCTCTGCAGAAGATAAGATCAAGTATGTTTGATCCTCGGGTGGGAAAAATCAACTACCTGATCCCCACATGCCAGTATCTATGGCCCTCAAGCAAGTTTTCGAACTTTGCAGGACCGGAAGGTGGAAACCAATGAACTTCAGGAGATTGAAGTCACCTGCAATCAAGCAGTACTTCATATTTAGGTCAACTGCGGCATGAAATGCCTGTGAGAGACGGAGATCGTAATCCCCACTTGCGTTTGGGGGGCGATAGACACAACCGACGAGTAAAGAGTAGTTATCTTTAAGAACTACTCGGAGCCAACAACTCTCTTCTACCGCGGTAAATTGTCGATTATCCAACGGCAGAAAGGTAAGTGGCTGCTTAATATAGATGCAGCTTCCTCCGCCACGGCCCTCGTGTCGATCGTTACGAATATAGTCGTACCCTTGAATATTGAGTTCAGAGTTGGATACACAGGGTGTTGCCCAAGTCTCTGTAACTATTACAATGTCGGGGCAGTGGATGAAAGCCAGAGTCTGGAGCAATGGCATCTTATTAAGCAGAGATCTGGCATTTAATACGAATAATTTAAGCGCGCACGTTTTTGGTTTCTGAGAAGGGACAGTTAGGCTGTCAGAGTGAATGCCTTCGGCCAAAGAAATGTTCTTTTCACTTGAACAATTTGTCCGTTTCTTATTTGGAGATGTGCCTCGCCGTTGGTCCTTCGTGTTTCCAGTTCTATTATTAACTGTCTCATTTTTAGTCTCTCCTTCAGTCCGTATTCCGGTTGAAAAAAAAACTTCAGAATGCAGGCCCCGTAGGGTTGTTTTTCTCTGTAGCAGGAGCTGTGCCTGTGCTTCGTTTTCCAAGATGATTTTTAAGAGGTCTTGGTCGAGAATTTGATTCGGGTGCGGACAGAGCTTTCCCTATTCTATATGCCTTGAGAATGTGGATGGACTCGCCGTCCGTTAGCATCGTTTTTGCATACAATTGAAGGAGATCCAAGTCATGTTTGACTCGCTCCTTTGGAATACTTGAAGCTGACTCCGGGACCCCTTTAATGACTAAATTATGTTTTCGACTCAAACGAGGGCCCGTTTGTAACTCAGATCTTTCAGCTGAGTGAGTACTGGTAACCAATTCACTTGGCCCGGTAGGTCCACATGAACTGGGTGTTGGGCAGGCTAGAGCCAAATCTCTGCAAGACTTGTTCTTCTTAGACCTTTTTCTTCTTTGGCTTAACGAACTCGCCAACCTCTTCAACATCGTATGTTGGTGCATCGTCTACCAGTGATGTGGCGATGGGCGGTAAAAGCCAGATTAGTGCTGATGCTACCCGAACTAAGTACCGGTAGAGTGGCGCAAGGACAAGATGGGGCTCCCTTCGGAAGTAGCGAAATTTCCTCTGGTTTACCGGGTCCAGCAGTCGCGATATGTTTAATGTGACTTTTTATGTAAGCTTGAAGAAGCTATAAATGAATATGAATTTTGCTTTGTTGTAGGTTTATTACGAACAGGGGCGTTTTTAGCAGTTGGGCGAGATATAGATTTTTAAGTTATCTATTTCTTGTCTTAGATTCCTTATTTCCTGCTCCATCCCTGAGAATTTCTGCTGGAGGCTGAAACACCCCATACATGTTTCGTCTTCGTAAGCTACATTAGTTAAGCTTACTGAACTTTTACCCCGTTTAGCGGGAGGTGAACATATAGCAGAATAACGATGGTTAAAATTGTTTTCTGCTTGTCCATTAACTTGCTTAACAAGATCCCCTGCCAATATGGCCGAGTGGGTAGAGGCGCCGAGAGACGGTCCCAAGCAGCTTGGTCGTGGACCAATTTTTGTGACAATAAACTTATGGAACTTGAGTTTTGCATGTTATAATTGCCACAAAATTAATAGAGAGTCAGCTTAGTTTTCAACAATAAGAATTTGAAAATATAAGGACTCAGCCTTTGGTTTGAGTCCCTTCCGCGATTGAGAGCAGATGCAGGGATCACACAGCCGGCGTGAGTTTCGGAAAGCATCAAAGATCGAGGGTCCAAGTTGCAATTTATAAACTCAGAGGAATATAAAGACAATTCTTTAATAGATTTTCCAACACCGTGTCTTCTACACTGAGGTAGAGACTTAAAACTCGTAGGCTCGAGGTACTTGAAATTCGAAACCAATTTCAAACAACGTGCCAATATGCTTTTCTCCTCATCAAAGTTCTCCAGCTTTACCTAAGCTTTAACATTAGTGGTTTATTTAATATCTTTTAAGTCGATGAGGTCTGCTATCTGCTAGAACACTGACGCAAGTTATGTATTTCTATTATTTGCTGGTTGTTCATGTGCCTGACTTAGGTTTTCTAACCTCAGCGATTCTAGGAGAAGAACAATACAAGTTTCAAGAATCCACGCGTCCAAAATAAATCTTACAATTCACCGACACATATTTTTAATTCTTAAATTGGCACTTCGAGTTGAATTTCGTTAATTTATTTCCATTTACGAACTTGCAAATTTTTTTCGTAAGAGGTCCTGTATGGCCGCCTAAATAGGACACGGGAATAGGAGCTGCCCACAATACATGTGGCTTTGCGCCAAATTCCAAGTAACTTGTGTTAAGGATTAAGGTGAGCATTAGGGTTAAATTTAGGGTTATGAATAATTTTGCGATTAAGGTCAGAGTTTGGTTTAGGATCATGATTAGGCTAAGGGTTAAGGTTTTTACCGTGTTAACCGTAGTGTTTAGGTTTAGGGTAAGGTTATGATTGACATAAAAGATCGATTTAAGTTTAATATTAAGGTGAGTGTTAGCTTTAAGACACGGTATATTTATCCGTCTTTAAATTTACCATAAGCCCACCTAGTTAAGCGGGCGGAGTGGTTCCTCTTCCCTTGTCCTGTTTAAGCGGCCATACAAGGCACCCCTAACAATTTTTTAAAAAATAAACTTTCAAACGCTTTCTGTATTCAAAATATTATCCACACTTTGGGGTTCTGAATCAACTGGAGCTCGTGGTATAAAATGCATTTGTCTAATCTCTTTTCAAGGGAAAGTTTACTGACTGCAATCCGCCCCTCAATCGGTGGTGCTCACCTGCTCATTCATTTAATTTGTCTCATTTACTGTATCATTAAACGTCTCATTCCAAGAAACTAATGCAGACCTTAATATTCGGCTGTACTTGTGTCAACTCCTCCCGTTCTGTACAGCCATCATCTCGTGAGTTGCGGTTTTTCGCGTGAGTGACCTCATTTACACGAAACTAGGCAAATTTACGGGAGTTTTTAAATTTTCACTCAATTCACATAATAAAGATATTTTTATAATGTGTAAAAATAGCTTTCCTTATTATTTTTATTAATATAAATGGCCTGTAGGGGTGATTCGATTTACATATGTGTCAAGTGCACCATTATTTCGTCTGGGTGCAATTAATTCTAAATCCTTGAATACATACTTCACCACTGTTTCGGGTTTGTGCGATTATATGTGAATTTAACTGCCTATAAACGTATATTTCTCTCATCATAATTAATACGTTTAAACCAACTGTCACATTGGCCGCGTTGTTAAAATATTTACCATTTGGTTTTCGTTATGTCACTGCCCACGATAAAATTGCCCCAATCAACTATTCAGGACATTGAGTATGGAGGTTCGATTACTTCAATTTAATTTTCGTGGTAGCTTTACAAGATGGAAGTGGGACTTCTAATTTACAGTCCAAGGTTGCCCTTGTTCGACAGTCCCGTATAAATTGGCAGTCTTATTTACAGTACGATTTTAAACATTTCGATATCTTTAGAGGTCAAATGATAACTTTGGAGCAGTTCAATTTTATTTCCCAGTTTGACAATGCTACAACATCGGAAGCGCGCTCTCGCATTATATTGGACAATCAGCATTCCGTAGGCCATATGTCTGTCTTTCATTGTTTTAGGTTGCCAAAATATTCATTGCATTGCTTCATAAAATATCAAAAGAGCAAACCTTGCAATATCTGATTTCATTATTAGATGACGTATTTCAGGCATGCATTTTCATTTCATATATTCTGTAGGAAGATAAGTCGAGGGTTGAACTGTTTCACAGCTATTTCGCTGAGAAAAATGAAAATATATGGAACTACTTTTTCACCTTCCTCCAAAGATCGAACTTAGTGTGTGTTTATCAGGTAAAATACCTTTCTAGCGTATTATAACCAGTCTTAGATTTCTCGCATCATCACGAAATTGGCCTGCTGGTCATGCAAACTGATGGAGGAATTATCATTGCGCTACTTTTTAGACTGGCTCATCGAATGTCTCCGACAGGCGGTCAGTTATTCTTCTGTTCTTGTAAAACATTTCCCAAATTCTTTCTTTTTGCCAAAGTAGTGCTAGATCATGTAACCGGAACCATTTCGGCATTAACCAAAATTTTGCATTTTTACAACTTTCTATTTTGCTTTTTATCTTATTGCTTTTTAATGTCGTGCTAACTCGGGTCGTTTTCCCGTGGGTTATTTTTGAACCTGTAACACATTTAATCCTGTTAAAAATGTACAGGACTCCTTTGATTGTTGCTACTTTCTAAGAACGCGTATACTGCCTTTTTAACTGTCAACCGTTGCGCATTGTCTTGTCATCGGGGCCTGGAGAGTAAGTGAGAAGAGCGTGTTATATGCTGTGTAAGCTAGCCTCAAAATAAAGTGATTCATGCGTCCACTATATGGGACACATGGTATACCTCGTCGCTTGAGAGGTCGAACTTCACGTCCTCCCGAAGATTAGTAGCTCCATTCCAGGAAAACAAGGATTCATCGACAGACAACTGTAAGTAGTCTGATGGTTTTCCCAAGTCGAAATTCAGGGATAAAAGTTGATATAAGAGCCGGCCTTTCGGATGGTCGTGGAGACTGTCTTAAGTTCTCTTCGAATGGCCATTTATGACCTAGTGGTGGTTATCAATCCCCAGAGGCTGTTTCATCCGAGGTTTGAACTCGAAACCAGTGGTGGAGATCGACCTATCTTGGGCATCGAGCCCCATTTACCAGTTCATATTCTGCTTTCGTAGCCGATAGTGAATAAAGCTGCTAAATCAAGTAAATTAAGAATCGAACGTACTTTCTCTGATTCACTGTACCGGGTTAAAATTTCGGATGTGACAATCCCTGGGACTGGGCGTATCTCTAGACAGTGGAAAAATTTGAGTGCTTAGCCGCTGCAACAGGGATTCGAGGCGATTGGATTTTATCGTCTTCCAGACATCTTTTTTGCGCGAATTCCCATGAAAACACGGAGCTGACGTCTTTCTGCCGCAACTAACTACTTCTTTCTTTTTTACCTGTCTACTTCACTTAATCATTAGCGTACGCCGAATTTAGGACTGGACCAGACCGCAACTTGGCTCTTTTTTATCTGGTGTAGGACCCGTATATAATGTGAGGGATAACCTTATGTTCAGTGCAAATGACTGCCCGTTCCGTTTCTTTCTTTGATGTAGAGCAACGAATATTTGCAAACTGTGGCTAGGAATCTGCAAATGCTCCTGCGAATCCGAGAATATCGCGCGACGTTTGTGGCTCAACAGGGCGTTGACACGTGAGTTTTTTTCTTCTTGTGGGGGAGGTCATATTCAGTGGTGAAACCGCTTGTCTTCAGCAACTTTGGTCACTTCCTTACCTTCTTCATGCAGGCTAATAAAAGTGCTGCAACAGCGGGATACCAATTGCGAGTTGG
The DNA here is from genome assembly GCA_017591395.1 of Schistocephalus solidus. Lineage (NCBI taxonomy): Eukaryota > Metazoa > Platyhelminthes > Cestoda > Diphyllobothriidea > Diphyllobothriidae > Schistocephalus > Schistocephalus solidus. The sequence continues at coordinate 11,740 of WEDG01001758.1, forward strand.
TTTATCAGATTATCTTCTGTCTTTGGTGCCTCAGCTTCAGCGGGGACCTTGTCGAAACGATGATTAAGTGAGTTATACTCTGTGCTGGAGATTTCGGATTCTTGATTTTTGTTCTGCCTAGTTTGGCCTGCGCCAAAGGGCCCCTTTATGCGTTGCCCCATGCTGATAGGTAATCGGTTGAGCCTCTTGATTAGACGCTAACGAATTGTACTGCGTTGCTGTGGAGACCGAGTCACTGTTTTTTTTATTCGCTGATTGAGTGGCGTCTCAGCTCCATGTCTTTCTCCTGAGTTATTCTGAATCATCCCCATGTTAGAACAATAGCAAGAATAAATATCTTATGTATATAGAGTTTCCTTAAAAATGTGATTTCTTAATAGCGTGTTTATAACTTCAGTACTTATTTTGTGTTTGGTGTTTAAGTGAAGATCATTTCTTTGTTCATTTGATTTTTTGGTACATACATTTGAACGTGTTTCCAACTTATTGGCGATTTTTCTTGAATTTGCTCATATTCTTCGTCTTAACGCTGTTCTATCGCTCAAAGGTAGGCTAATTGAGCCACGTACATATGACTACCTGCTGATAACTGTTCGCTGTGCATGTATTTCATTTTATTCGTTATCATTGTTGTGACTGCTGCGCCTTTGAATCCTTTCAAAAAGGGTTCTGGCACAACCATGTCTAGGACTAACGGGAGGATTGCTTTTTAATTGAGGGAAGTGTCTTTTTTTCGTTGCTTTACGGTAGACCGTAGTCCTTATCTTCCCTTTAGCCACCTTTGTGACTTGTACATCATGCAGGGGCAACTCATTGTTGATTTCTTCCGTTACAAATGGAATGTCGGAAAAGATTCACTTCACCAGGTCCGTGCAGGTTTGCAAATTGCTGCTTTTGTTTTCGATGAACGTTTCAGAGCAGTTGCTCGTGTCATCGCAGGACCGCTTTGGCAGTCACTACAGTTAAAGCCAAGCTTAGCGATGCTAACTTCTTTTGCTCGCAAACCGAAATTTTATAGGCAAAGAAAAACTAGGGGCCCAGTTATGGGCCAGGGGTCACGCGATCCCGCCAGTGGCTGGCCACAGAGATGGCAAAGTCAATCCAAGACAAACAGCAGGCTACATTTTTTGCATTAGGCAAGTGGAATCACCCATTTTTGCTTCAAGCAATCCCTGTCTCTCTTGTCGTTGTCGGTCTTCCTCCTATCCTTGTATGTATATCCATACAGGATTAAGCACACGGTGATCCATTTGATTCCCGAAGCAAATAAGCTCCGAATCGGTAACAAAGGCCCCGAACAGAAAAACAACTACGTGGCTGAACTCGTCCCAGCAGAGGCGGTGACGACAGGTATGCGGATAGATTGACACAGAGCTGTTTTGGATACACTCAGACTTCACGCAGCCAATCATTACCCGAACCATAAACACAAGCATGCTCATGTACATTGCAACACCGTATTAATCAAGTTTCCTTTGCAGTTTTTAGTGTTCAACTCACTTGTTTACTTCACACAAGGTTCTTGCATGGATGTCGGGTAAACTTTTAAACTTCCGAGCATTCATTTATATTCTGTAAGGGGTGCCTTGACCGTATCTTTTCTTATTGATGACGTATTAAACGCAATTATGGTAACTGCCTTAAAAACACTGGTTTCACTCGTTTTTTTCATCATTTTCTCTCCATTCTGTCGTCATCGTCTCACTTGTTTGCCTATTTTGCTGCCCGCTAGGGACGCGACTCTTCTTCCGACGGTAGCGGACGTTTTTTGTGATGCGGAGCGCGAAAAAGTTCTGCGAATATCCATGGCTTTTCTCAGGGTAAGTTCAGTGCGCTCCATCTATAGAGAACGGATCATTTAAGGGCCTACGACCATGTCCTTTTTGCACGAAAGTAGTTCGTCGGCCCTTATCTAAGAACCGCTGTTGTGTTGTTCAGTTTATTTTGCCCAGGTGCGTACTGATATTTATATCGCGTTTTGAAACTTATTTACACTACGAAAATAGGATATATGTACCTCGCACACTGCTACTGGCAAGGACCAGTGACCCTTAATGGTTACCTGCCGTTTTGTTGTCGTCATCAATCGTGGTTCATTTGTAGAACAGTATATCAATGGTCAATTGCACTTGAAATGGCTGCCTAAAATCGATAATGAAAATTAAACCCATTGTCCCTGATTTCGTCGGTAACACGTCCTGATTATCGTTTGTCTACGCGACCATATTTGAGGATTTGGAACTGCAAATCCAAGGAAATACGGGGCTCTGGTTTTCGTCGTGCGATTGGCATGGGTCGGTTAACGCCAATACTACAAGACTCCAGTTATTCTCTCTTCCGAGATGTTTAATCGACGTCAAAACAGACAGCGATGATAAAAAGGCTGTTGCAACAACCAACACGTCAGCAGCCTTCCGTCGCCAAGGTGTTGTCACCAGACAGTCTCCGCGTGTTCAGGTTCCCGGACTCTAGTTTCAATTTCCGGACTGCTGGCTAAGAGTGGCAGGCTGGCTAACTACAACCATCCACGATTTCATACTGTCTGGGCAGGGAAACTTTCTGCTTGTTCTAAATAAGTTGTTGCTTTGGCTCCATATGCGATTGATAGACCACATCACTGTGCTTTTCGATGCAGTTGGTCCAGCCTACCGGAGGACTAAGTGACCACTTCTGAGTTTTGATCGCACGTCATGCGGACTACAGTTTCCCTCTGGCCACTTTTCAAGTCAGAAGGCGCCGATTTCAATATTATTTAATTTATTTAATTCAATATAGGCCCCGTCGAGCTATTTAATCGTGCTCAGGTCATCTAGCCCCGGAACCGTCTCTCGTGTTCTGTTGACCTCGTCCTTTTCAGCACTGATCATGCGCGCACATACACCATCAATCGCACCAGAATGCGCACGTGAGAGTTGACAGTTTGTGTACACGTGCGAACACGAGACTTAGTTGTTCGCTTGCTCATTCATTGGAAGGCATCACCACTCGTAGTATTGTACTGTTAGTGGTGGGCCCTCGACACTTAGTGACTCTGTTCGCGATGTGAATGGTGGCTTTAATGCTGACACCTCGTCCAAGGTCGATCGCTGACATGAGCACTTTGTGCACCTCCTCAACTTTGGTGAGCAACTTATCACACTCTCGCTCTCCTCTGGGGCTAAGTTTCATCCCTTTCCGGTGTCGTGCAACTCCCTTCCGAGTGAGAAGTTTCTCATGTAATAAAGAGGCTGCACAACAACAAGGCGCCTGGAGAGGATGGTATTCCCACAGAAGCCTGCAAGGCCTGTGTCGACACTCTGGTGCCCTGGCTCCATGAGGCGATTGAGCTGACAAATAACGAAATACTTCCCAATGACTGGGGTTCGGATGTCCTTCTGCCTGTCTTTAAGAAGAGAGAGATAAAACAAAGTGTGAGAACTACGCGGCATAAGCCTCATCGACCTTGCTGTCAAGGTTTCCACTATTGTCCTTCTCAAGCAGTTTAAGTCTGCACGTTACTCTAGGACGAGGCCTAACCATGCCGGATTCCGAGCTGAGCGTGTATACGTGGACCAGATATTCGCACTGAGACGCATTCTAGAATTCAGCCATGGCTACCAGTGACCGACGGCCGTCTGTTTTGTTGACTTCGTTGCTGCGTTCGATGCCGTCCATCGTGAGTCAATGTGTCGAATAATGGAACTACATAGTGTGCCGGCCAAAATCATTGACATGATCAAGGCCTACTATCGCTACACCACTGCGCGAGTCCTCATCCATAACAATCTCTCCCAACCCTTCGGTATCCCATCTGGGGTTTGCCAAAACTGCATCCTGTTGCCCATTTTGTTCAACTTCGCCATTGAATGGATTCTCGGAAGGGCCCTACATGGTTCTGATGGTGTGGAATTTGCACCCGGACGCCGCGTGACTGACCTAGACTACGCTGACGATACTGCCTTGATAGCCTCAAGCTTTGGTGATCTACAGTCTGTGTTGTCGCGGGTGAATGAAATCGTTACTTCGGTTGGCTTATCCATGAACTCTGGGAAGACCAAATTGTTTTCGAGCTGCATTGCCTAGGAGGAGGCGCCCCTCGGGATTAATGGTTCTCAACTTGAAGGAGAAAACAGTTTAAAATACCTCGGGACGAAACTGCTGCCCCATGGACAGATTAAGGGACGACATTTTCTTCCGAATCGGCGCTGCTCGCCGGGTTTTCTCGATCCTTAGAAAGCGCCCACGGACCCGAAGGGACAATCCCATCGCCACGAAGTTCCATGTTTACCGTGCATCCTTCTGGTCTGTTCTCCTCCATGGTTGTGAATTATGGACTTTGTGTTTGGAAGATTAGTGAAGACTGTAGGTATGTGGCCCTCGTCGCCTGAGGACCATTCTTCGAGTGAAGTACACCGACTACGTCTCAAATGAGGCAGTCCGCACTCACTGCGATAATATCGCCAGGATATTTTAGGCCATCCAAGAAAGACGAATGAGGTGGTTTGGGCACGTCCTCCGACGCCCGCTTCACGAGCTCAGTTCTATTGCTCTCGATCCGCCGCCGTTGCCTACCTGGAGGCGTTGAAGAGGAGGTCAAATCAACATGTATCTCGACACGGTTTGGCAAGGCATGGAAGCGGTATTTGGTCTCCGTCGCTAGAGAAGAGAATAGGTAGAGCTGTCCACTTTCGCTGCCGCGAATCTTCACGCTCGGATGGGGCACCATATGTAACATTATCGAGGCTGGCTAGATCAGGCATGATCGCAGCCGTAACAAGTACAAGTAAGTACATCAACACGGCGATGCTGAACGTGCGCAGTGGTCGATATTCCTTGGGCAGTTTCTGCGTCTCGTGTCAGCACACTTGCTCCCTGTATTCATGAGGTGTTTGAACAAGCGTGAAAGAATGAGATTGTTCCCTACCCCTAGGATCAACCCCTTTTTGTACCTGTTTGGTCTAAATCGCTCCGATAGTCTTGGCCATCTTCACTCGCTGGTGCTTCGTGAGTGACTCTGGCTCGAAGGTGGGATTCGACAATGAGGATTTTGTAGCGGGATATGGCTACTCGGACGAATTATTGGCTCTCTGGTTTTTTTTACCGAACTCCAACTTTGCAACTAACAACTGATTGTTATTTTTTTATTTTGTCATAGCATTCTATTCTGTTCATCATCGTCCGCTGTGCAGGGTAATGGAGCTAGACTGTGTTGGGAAACATCACCGTTTTTGTAGATGCTTTATATTTGATCTATAAATTAGCGCTTACATGTCCACAACAACCCCTCGCAACTCTTTGCTATTCGTTCTAATATATCAGAATGTGGCTTCCTGTCGTCCATCCCATGCAATTTTTTAAATGGCTGGCTGCCGGAAGTGTTCCACGCGATTTTGAAGATGTCGAATTTGTACTGGGATTTAGACCAATTGACCAATTGACCTTGATGGCGGTGAAACTACCTCAGTTGACCTATAAGGTGTAGTCTGTCTTATGAATGAGGTCACTACGTCAGCCCAGTTGTCAATCAACGTAATTGAAACCAAAATGTTGTCTCATTATGTTACTGGCTACGGAAAGGCTACCCCTTAACTGTTCTGGCTGCCGGCTCGAAGAATCCGATGGTTTCGAATATCCCCTATCAAATTTATTACCAACGGACGGACTGCTACTGACGTAATCGACCGATTTGATACTGTCAGTAGTGTTTTTGTAAGCATCCAATAAGCCATGAGCCGATTACGGCATCCTACTTGTTCCCCCAAAATCCACAATTAGCCGAGCTGTGTGCGTGTGGGAGATTAGCGAAGACTAGGAGCGATCCTTCGAGTGAAATTAAACGACTTCATCTCACACGATACAGTGTACGCTCTCGTTGCGACAGCATAGCGACTGTATTTTAGGCCGTCGAAAAATAGCGGATGAGGGGTTTAACCCGTCTTTGATTCCCCGATCCATCCCCCATGAGTTCAATGCCGAGGTCTAACTACAGGCAGCGACTAAGAGGTCAGTCCAAAACTCAGCAGGAATAAGGTCCGTTCACAGCCTAAAGGCGATTCCTGGAACTCTGATGCTGAATGGGCGTAAGTCTAGCCCTTCAAACCCGCTGCTGCATGGTAAAGTACGGTCCGTGGTATCCTCGACATTGGCTCGATCAGGCATGCTCACAGTTGACCCCAATAAAATTATGAGAGATCGGTAGTGAAACCGTCAAATGTGCTACTACCATGTCTACGGTTCCTTACGCAAACTTTGCAGCTTCGTATACTTGTATTCTCCAGTTTTGAGCGTCGCGTGACACTTTGAACCTGCGAGACGATGTGGGCTCAAAATATTGGACATTTGGAGTGCCGTAAGCCTTACAATTCTCGGTCTTGGTTCCATTCCCCTCCAAGGGCCTTGCCTTTGAAGCCACCTCTGCACGAAGTCATTCTAATTTCCGCACAAAATTTTAAGGGTGGTGTGGGCTTCCACCAGTCGACCTTTAAGCAGTCTAAGGCTCAAGAAGGGTTACTTCTACAGAATGTCAGCGCAGACGTCGCTAGGCTTAGCGTCACTACGACTACCTCCGTCTCCACAATTTGCGCAGCGTTGGTGGCTTGCGCAGCCTCGACATCATGCAAGCTTCACATCCCCATTCTGGTAATATTGGGCCTTGATAGCAGTTGGTTATATCGAGCGCAGTGACCACCCAGGTATTTGCCTCCCTCAGATGTTTGCCGCACTTAGTGGCTTCACATCAACCGAACCTGGGTTTGATATCTGTCTGATACATAATATTAATTCGGCCTTAAATCTTACTCACTAGCCCCACCCATTTGGATCCCACTAGACCCCTTGCCAAATACACTTAGATGAAGAGGAATGCGGTTTTAATCGCTACAATTTCTTCGAAATCCCTATTTTTTCGACGGGCCCGTTAGCCGTACTTAAGATGGCAGTTAAAACACTGGCTACTAATATTATTTAAGTAGTATAAATAAATTAGCTAAATGCTGGGCAAAAGGTCCCACTTTCACCCGATCGTCAACATTTTTCAGTTCCAGCTTTCTTTTGGCCTTCAAGTGAACCTTCTATGTGCAAGGGATTTGTGTTTTAGGGATTTCCGCTAATATATATTGAGTGTTTTCTCTCTGCGCCTTTCATTTTTACAATTTTCTCATTCTGTAGTCAGTCCTCGAGAAGTTAGAGGATTCACCGTTGTTCCGTCAAAGCGCTCTCCGATTAGTGCAATGCAAGGTTCTAAAGCGTCTGGAGCTGCTGGCTCAGAAGGATTTCAGCCACGATCCCGAGATGACAGGCGACATGAAATTCCTTCAGGTGCGTCTATATCCATTAACCCAAGCACTAAGTGCCATCGGTTGTGTCAGTGAATGCACATACGGGCGTGCTGGTGCTACTAGCCGAATTACTGGAGTTCAGAAAGTTATTAGATAGAGTCGGTGTCACTCGTACCGTCAGGGCGCATGTGTGAAGGAGCACCATTTCTTTCCAGTCCTGGTATAAATCAAACTGCCTAAACCCAGTATCCTGCACGCCAGTAAGATGGCCAGTGCAGCACAGCGAGTTAGTGTAGACCCACAAAAGACCGCTGATGTGAAAGTACGTTTTTTTGCAAGTGACAAGGCCCATCACTGTTCGTGTGAGGGGTAGGGGCAGATGTGGACTAAGACACCCATAAATTGGCTTGGGCTCAGTGCCTGACCTGACTTATAGGCTCCGAGATCTGAGATCTATCTTCCATTAGAAAGGATTAGTTAAGTAGACTCATAAGAGTAATTTTCATACAGCTTAATCCCAAGATACTTCCGGCACATCAGGGCGCCGGCCTGTGAAAAATGATAATTGAAGTAGCATGCATTGTATAGAAAACTTGCGTAAAAATATTTCTGTACTTGTTTGGTAGAAAATTACGTCTTCTTCGAATTTTCCACTTGAAGAAAGGGTATCTTTTAATTTTTAAAATTATTTTTTTTACCTACAAGGTTTTTAAGTACGTGAAATATCCATTCATGAAGCAAAGTACCTGTCTGTTTATTACTGCGGCTTGTAAAGTATGCAATATGGTGCGAGTCCATTGCACAATTTTAATAGCCCTATATTACTTCTTCTCAGTAGCATATAGAAATGCCTGTTTTTCATTTGAAAAATATACACCTTCGTAATTTCCTCATAATTTTTTTTTGTACTTTGGAGCAGGCCAGTTTATTCAATGCTCTATAGGTGCAGACCAAAATTTGATATATATATATATATATATATATATATATATATATATATATATATATATATATATATGGCCGAAGTCCATTAGCCGTTGCGGGATAACCGCGTAATATTCATTAGTTATACAAATTGCAGTTTTCAAACCCTGAAGGCAGGTAAAATGTAGGTTAGATTCAACATTATTTGGGGATTTCAAAAGTTCTCCAAAACCAAAAGATGCCCTTTCTTCCCTTATAAAATTTTAAGAAGACATAATTTGCTGTCACATGAATACAAGACAGAGTATTTTATGCAATTGAAATTTTTAAGGACCTTAAAAATCAATTGGGAAATTACATGCTACTTAAGTAGTCACTTTTTACCAAGTGTAATTTCTGAAAGCAGCCGGAAAAAAGGCTTGTTCGAAGTCTAGCGTGCTGATGTGGCTGAAATATCTTAATATTATTAATATTACTATTATAAATCTAGTTAAGTAATCTTTTCTAATAGAAAACATATTTCGGAATTTCGGCTGACATTTCGTGAGCCACACACCTTCCGTCACTATCCGGTCTTCGATGACCCCTCACTAATGAGAGTTGCCACAAAGTCAAATTCAACCAGGAGGCATTGTAATTTTACCCCTAGTTTGAAGGATAGCAGGTCTCTAAGTCAGGATCGCTGACACATCGCAATCGTTTAAAAGCGCTCCTACCTGCAGTTCGACAATCTCGAAAGGCATCAATTCAATGCATCGGCGGATCTCTTATGTACCAGTTGGCAGAAGATTACCCTCCATCATACCGCTTTATCATTAGGCCAGTCGTCTATGCATCTGGAATAGAGTCTCCTTCGAGAATATCCTGAAACGGTTGCGGTGGTTAAGGCCGGTTTTTCGTCGTCCGCACCATGAATTCGATACTGCTGTCCTAAATACGATGACTCCACCGGCGCTGCCGTCACCGCTTCACCTGAGTCAATGAAACGGTGAAGTAGGCTTAACAACCTGTTCGACAGTCTGGTGGGAAATTGGCGTGTTTCTTGGATTTATGGTCTCCGCTGCCGCAGAAGAGAGTTCTATGACGTGACTCGTCGCGCAGGCGCAGAAACTTTGACGCCGGCTAACAGAGACCTGGTAAGAAGGCTGTCAATCTTCTCAGTTCGATTGATTGCCTAGATAAGATGAGAACCATTAGTTTCTACTTCTGATCATCGCTATTTTTTACCAGAACCCCTTTATCACATTAAACAAGACTTCACTTCATCGGTAAGCCTGGACTAGTTGAGAGCCTCCATCAGTCTACAGAGTTAGTCTGCAAACTAGCCAACTTCGTTCGAGGCTCAGTTGACGACTGACTACGATTGAAAGTCATTATTTCTGATTCGGGACGTGAATTGAAGTTGACACCACCCGTGCAAATGCAGTCTAGCCCGACTCAGCCGTTGGCTGCGATGATTAGTGCGTCAAATGCATTCTTTAAGAGACTGCAGTGCTTTCTCCTGAGCATGGAGGCCCATCTGAACCATAAACTGATGCTCACACATAGGTCAACGTTTTACCGGCTCTGGATCTTTTCTGAAGGGATGGTTGGCTTCTCGTTTTAAGCCATATTAAGTACGCCTTTTTTACCTCTTTGGCTGTTGCACACTGCCAGTCAGGTGATGATCTCAGGGTGGGACCTTGACCTTGAAAGCATTGTCACATGCTCATTGGTTGACTGCAGCAGCATAATGCGCACATCGCGCTCTAACCGCCTTCCCTCCCTTTCGCTCACTCCTTTTCAGGAGACGCTAAAGACTAGCGTGCAGGATGTGAGCAGTCTGGAGGAGTACACTACCGAGCTGACCTCGGGCCGTCTGGAGTGGTCACCAGTGCACAAGTCAGAGAAATTTTGGCGCGAGAACGCCGACAAGTTCACGGAGAAAAACTACGAACTCTTAAAGTAAGTAGACACGCGCCCTCCTTTTCGTCAAGAAACTGCTGTCTGGTTATCCCTTGTTTAAAGTTGATATTTTCGCCTCCTTGCTCGAAATTGACCGTCCTCATTCTCGGGCATTTATTTTTGAGTAAGTTGATGCCGCAGGTTTCGCTTACAGTATTGCAAGGTGTGCAGCATTCTGTTATTTTAATCGATGCCAGTTGCCCTTTGACGATCTTTAGGTTCGCCGGCTAAAATTTGGCTCGGAACAAAATAGTCTCTAGCCGTGTTGTTAGATCTTGGAAGGCCCGCGTGCTACTGTTCATACACGCGTGACACGTCTTTTACGCCTAGTAGTCTTTCAACCAGAATAGCCCTGTAATTGAAACACCCGTTAACTAAAGATGAAGTCACCTGCTGCAGGCTTCACCAACCACAGCAGAATAAGCGTGATTTTTCGGTTCAACTAGCACAAGAAGGAACTAAATCTGAGTTCATACTTAGGGCCATTCCAGCCTGTGGCTGGGTGGCAGTTCGACCGTCGATTTCGACGAGGTCCACCGTATGCTCCACACCAGGTGGTGCAGGGACGGTGACTTGCGCGTGAATTAGTTTTTAAGTGATAGTAGCCTTGCGCTGCAGCTACCGCACTCTCTCCTCCTCCCCACCTGAGTCCGGTGTCAAGACAGAGTCAAGAAGACCGGAGATGGGAGAGGGCGCAGGTGGCTGGCGCGGCCTAAGCCGCCCCTGGGCGTGCCACCACACCTGGCTCGGATCCCACGGAGTGGGAGTGCCATAAAGGCCACATTAAGAAGGAGCCATTGCAACCCTGACTCTCAGTCCGCCAGTCAGCCACTCCACATACAAAACACACATTGGGCTGACCACGCGGTCCGAGTTATCCCGTCAGTTGGCAACCTTCCAAGCCACGGCTTTTAGCGCACCGTGATAGTTCAAGCGCGTCAGATTGTTTATAGTGAGGAAAAATACGCTGAGCTCTCGACTCACTCTTTTCCCCCACCCCCACAATCAGACCACTGTCCGAGCCAGTCAGTTGCCTGATGTGGGAGTGGGCGCATTGGATGACGGATCGGCGTACCCGTCTTCGCGCGCCACAGCACGACCTGGCCCCCATAACGCACACCAGGATTCACAAACTCAGGGGATATGGAGCAGCCATCGCCGTCTGACTCCCAGTTCACTGGTCAGCCACTCGACACACACAGCACATACACTGAGCCGACGGCGTGGTCTGGTGGAAGCGTCAGATTGGTAGACTTTCCAGCCACGGTTTCTAGGAGCCCGTGATATACTGTGGTAAATGGTGATTGTGAGAGTTTTGTCGATGCATTGGTGTAGGTAGTGTGCGCTGATGTAGGTTAGCCCTACGGTGGTTTACCGGAGGTTGTCATGGAGGCGCATGTGTCCTAATAGGCCCATGCGGTGTGTAAATGTGCGAAAGCAGTTAGGGCAGTGAAGGCGGGCACGTCGACTGTATGTCGGAGCCCCAGGCACTGGTTCACCAGCCTCCATGCGATGGATTCGCAGGTGACCGACCAGGCCGATGCGTGAGTTGAAGTTGCGGGTTCAGTGTGGGCAGGAGAAATCGGTAGAGGCTGGGAGGATGTCATTGCTGGTAGTGGGGGTGGCAGGGGCACTAAGAATGGCAGGAGCGGAGGGTGTGCATGGTGTATCGGTGTTGTCGGCATTGTGGTTAATTCCGCTGTTATGGATGCGCATGTGACCGAATAGGCCTATGCGATGAGTGAATGCGCGAGGACAGTGAGGGCAGTGGAGGCGACGACCTCTGCTGTGTGATGGTGCTCCAGGCACTGGCTCACCGGTCTCTGTACGATGTATTCGCAAGTGACCGACCAGGCCGATTCGTGAGGTGAATGTGCGGTCGCATTGAGTACAGCTTAGGAGAGATTCCCCATCGCTGATGGTGGTGGTGGTGGTAGTGAAGGCGGTGGTGATTGCGGTGGTAAGGACTGGGTAAGGACTTACTGACAACGGTAGATGGGCCAGAAATGGACGTCCCTGCCCCTCTGTCAGTAGTACTTGTCGGCTGCAAACCCAACAGCTGGCCTTGCCGGAGCTCCACTTTTAAAGAATCAAGTGTATCCGCATGGTCGTTGTCCGGAATTTCTTAACTCAATTGCTTCCTTTCTCGCCTGCTGTCCACCATGTCAAATTTTCTATTAACTTGCTCTTTATTTTTTCCCAGAATGCTGGTCTATATAATGGAAAACTCGACGGAACCTCTGATACTCGCAGTTGCGGCCTATGACGTTGGCGAATTTGTGCGCCATTACCCACGCGGAAGGCAGTACGTAACACCCTAACCTCGACTATATTATCACTATTTAGTTTTAAATACTACACCTATTGATACATTTACGGTAATATTTTATTTTTGGTTTTAAGAGTTATCGACCAACTGGGTGGTAAACATTTGGTGATGTCGCTGCTGCAGCATGCTGACGCCAGCGTGCGCTACAATGCACTTCTTGCCTTGCAGAAGATCATGGTTCACAATTGGTGAGACCGAGCCACAATGCTTCTTCTTTTTCTGCTATCCAATTTTACACATGTTTCTTTTGTTTCACCCCTCAGTCGACGCTTCCCCTGTTTCTTTTGAGTCAACATTTTTTTGCCCGCAATTTAGTTACCTCTTTTGGCGCTCTTCCGTTTAAAGGTTCCGTAGTTGTTTTCTTATCAGACCCCAATGCTTCCATTGGGGGCTTATAAGCACTCAGGGATCATTAGAGGCAGTGCTATCAGGACTCCGTTGGTGGAGGTCTGTCCTGCCTGATAAAATACCACAAAAATCTGTGACAGGGCGACCGTGAACTGCCATTGAGAATTTTGCCTGTTATCGCCGATTTGCGGTTAGTTTTTTGAGCCAAAAGGCTGTGGAAGGAGCAACCTCAGACAAACAATCCGAGCGGCTTTGGGGACCCGCATGTATCCAAAAGATCTCGTTAGGACAGGCAATAGGAACTCCTGACAATACAGGTAACGTTAGCCCTAACCTTAACATTAACACTAATTTACCTGGCAGTTAGGACAAGACCCACGAATAGAGGGGTTCCTATCCCCGTGTCTTGTCGAGACCTCATAAAAAGGTCAGTTAGGTGAAGTATGATCACCTCCGTCCCAAATGCCGTATGCGACCACAAATTTCTTAATATTTTTGCCGCTACTTTTCGAAACTATTTCTGTTGAAATCTATGCTTTTTTTTCGCTAGAATACCGTAATCGCAATGCAATAACAATTTATCGGAACATTTTATAAACATTTTGTCATGAGAAAAAAAAAAAAGGGGGGGCAGTTATTAAGCTCAGTATCAATGGCCTCTCGCCCACAGATATCGGTGCCAAGTTGGAAATGGCCAGATGAACTGTTTACTCCATCATCGACCGTTATAAGAAATTTGGCCGCATAGACGGGATACCTGGTAGTGGGAGCTCTCCGGGATCTTCCTGAGCATAAGGAAGATGGCTTCGGAGCACACGGTCAGGAATGTCATGCAAGAGACCTGAAGGCTAAGTCAAGGGCTAGGAGAAAAGACGCATCTCGTTACTGAGGCTGTGAAAGATAAGAGACTGGAAACACATAAAATAATCTTAAGCCTAGTCAAAAAGAGGATCTCATACGGTGCTCTAGTCCGACAAAAAAAACGCTTTACGGTCGATTCGGTATCCAACAATCGAACGGATCGCTACGTAAGCCCCCTGAAGGCCAACGAGGTACCTGAGAATGTTACATGCACGTTTCAGACCAAGCGTTCTGCGTCTGTGACGTTCTTTGGCCTGCTTGACTCAGACGGCGAAGTCATGCACCATGTGGTCGTCAAGGCTGGGGTCAAAGTGAACCCAGACGTGTACCTGGATGTTCTTCTGAAGCATGTCAAGCCCTGGATAAATTCCAACTGCACTCCAGACAACAATATGATCTTCCAGCTAGATTGTGCGCCCCCACATACCTCACAGAAGACACAGAATTGGCTGGAAGAACAAAATTGCAGCATTTGGGTGTATTTCGACGTAAAAACATGCAATAAGCTCCGCGACAGTATTGAGGCCCTGAATGTCTCCATTGCTAGTGGAACAAGATGTCACCGGAGAACATCAGTAGCACGTGCGAAAAGTTCAGACCGAGAATCGAATAAGTCATTGCTAACAATGGCTCTGATATTGAATAGTTCATTTTTAATATGAACTTTGAGTCTTTTATGTAAAATGCATTTGTTTCTCTAGTTATTTGTTCTTGATCTGGGCCAGGCTGTAGTTTGGATCACCCGAATTACGAAATTACGGTCGCATGCGGTATGACTACCTAGAAGACTGTCTCTTAGGGTCCTAGATTTCAGTTCCAAGGCGAAACGAATCCCCGCATTCTGCAACTTGAGGGGTGCTCAAGGCCTGCACTCTGATCGAGAGAACGGGATTGCCCACCAGGTGCGATTCGGTCTTTGGTCCTATTAACTCGACCGCGCATGTTAGCCTGGAGTCAATGAACAGCACTGTGTCATCCTGCCCTGAAACCGCGTGTTTCATGTCCTCTGAAACATGCCTAATCTACGGCTTAGGTTAACAACGCGTCGAAGGGGGTTTGGGATTCATTTCCACTTTAGCTGCTATGCAAGCACTAGTTTGTGAAAACTTAAAACTGACCACTTGTTGTGAGTTTGCTCTGGATCATTCTACGTTCTATTTGCCTATATTTTGTCCTGTAGGGAATACTTGGGCAAGCAACTCGATTCAACACCTGCCTCCCAGAACCAGAAGGGCGTGACGACTCGTAACAAGTAGGAGAAACCTTCCAACCAATGTCATGCAGCCCTGGGACACTGTGATTGCAAACCCCACACTCTCTCGTTCCCCTCCCCCACCTCATCACGCTGTTGTCTGCTTTTGTAACCTTTTTTCCCTTCTATTTGTGCGTTCCAATGCCTTTATAACTCTTTCCCCCACCCAACTCTCATTCGAATAACTCCTCTGTCAGCATAATATTTACCCCACAGACTGGCCAGACCTGATCATTCCGTTCTTACGATCTCCAAACTTACTGCCTCAAGTCAATCATACGAATTTGTTAGGCCTTCCAGTCTTCTTTCTCAGTCCCTGCCTTTTTTTTCAACTAAGGCGTAGGCATCCTGCGACTAGCTGTATGGAAGACCATTAGTATAATCAAGAAAAGAGTTGGACAAAGTTTAAGTAGCTCTTCAGCGTCCGCTGTATGTCAAGATGGAGTCCTCGCATAGATCCTGTTTACTATACGTGAAAGCAGTGCTGTTGGAACTAGTGGAGGTTTCGGTTTGCTGACGAGCAAGTCATTGGCCTGCTGGTAAACTTCAGGCAGCAAATTATCAGATGGGGCCGAATTTTCGCCGAGAGCTGCACATCGGTTGGGGATACCTGTCTCAAGCGTTGACTGGAGACTTTGCATGGGTGGTTGGGTGACGAGTACGAAGCCTACTGTACTGCTTAGTAGCAGTTTTATTTCGAAATCTCACGACAGCAGCGAAATATGGAAACGTCGGTCGATTATCAACCACGTGGTGGATGATGCGCTGGACCAATACCGGGGGTCAGATCAGGGCACGACAGGCGTTCTTCGGGTGCTTCACCCGTAACAAATGTCACCTGGGGAGTGGCAGCGCGCCTAGGTGCAGGTTCACGTCGTGGCGGCCATC
The DNA here is from genome assembly GCA_017591395.1 of Schistocephalus solidus. Lineage (NCBI taxonomy): Eukaryota > Metazoa > Platyhelminthes > Cestoda > Diphyllobothriidea > Diphyllobothriidae > Schistocephalus > Schistocephalus solidus. Next base: position 27,542 of record WEDG01001758.1, read on the forward strand.
TGCGCCCAAACCCGGCATCAGACGGCTGACTGACTCCGGCAGTTGTCTGCAACCTGGCCGAGGAAAGAGCGAGCGTAAGGTCGAATCTGAGTACTGCGTCCCCACAGCACCCACCGCCTACTCCTTACTATGAATAATCTGACGTGTTTTTAAAGGATCACGGGATGCTTAATGCCGTAGCTTAGATAACCGGCAACTAGTGGGATGACTCGGTTCTCTTCTCGGGATGGAGAATCAAACTACGATGGCTCCTTCTTAAGGTGACCTCTCTGGGACTCCCCGCTGGCTTGGGATCCTGACTACCCCATTCTGGTTTCTGTGAAAACCTGGTCCATTTTCCGCAGACTGGGCGTGTGTGGCATGCGTAGACAAGCTTTGTCTGCCACTGCGTTCGACCTCGTCTCCGGTCTTATTGGCTCTTTCATGATGCCGGAACCAGGAGGGGCAGGTAGGATAAATTTTGATAGATTCTGTGCAATTCTGAAATCGTTCAAGTAATTCATACACAAATAATCGTACCTGCATCCACCTTCCTGTGGAGCACATGGTGGGCATCGTCGGTAACGACAGTCGAGCGGTCGTCTACGGGTACATTTCGAGTGACAAATCGACAGGAGTCGCCGTATTTTCTCCCAGCGTTGCACAGTGTGTTGGGTATACCTGTGTCTGACGAAGACTGGAGCCTTGGCGTGTGTAATTGGGTAACGAGTAGGAAGCTTACTGTACTGCGCTCGGTGAACAAATTGGCCTGATAAGAGGGCATCTATTTTCTTCTTCAGGCAATGCGTGAAACTGAGTTGCGATGCCCACCGGGCATAATAAATGCCCCATTCTGGTGCCTTCTGTCCTTTCCTACAACTTGATAGTCGGGCTGATGATTGTTGCCCAAACTACTCGGAAGATAGATGCCCACTGCGGTAGATTAGTTGCCAAACGAGTCAACCAGAAGAATCTACTGGGTAATAGGCATTGCCTTAAAAGATCCTATTAAAAGGTACAATATTTCATTTAAAATAAACATGTTACTATAAAGTAGGGAGTAAAATATCTATTTTGAAGTACATATTGTGGTGAAATTGTGGATTAGCTCACAGGTACCATCGTTATCTGAAGGTATGGTCAAAGCATTGGTTTGGCATAGCAGTAATTTCCTGACCGGCTGAACAGTATCTTTCAAGTAAATATACGTCCGGTTTATGTTTGAATGCCGTTGTCATGTCCACTATTGTAAGGCTCTCGGGAAGTCCGTTCCAAGCACCGACAACTCGCTGCGTAAACGAACATCTGTGTAGGTGCGATGAGGCCTTTCAAAGTTGAAGTGAGTTCCTACGCAGGTTTTTCTTGTGGCCAGTGCAAATAAATCGTCATAAAGTCCAATAACTTATTTAACCTTTCACGACTTTCGTTGCCCTTCTCTGGACCCTTTCCAGCAATTTATAATCATTTTTCAGCCAGGGGTGCTACGCCTGGATTCCGTATTCCAATGTTGAACTTATAAAGGCTCCGTATACTTTTCCGAATAGCTCCTTAAGTGCAAAGAAGAAAAATGCGTGATAACTGGGAGAATATGTTTATTAGCCTGTGTTTTGCAGCTCGTAACAACAAGAAAGTGGTTTTTATAGTTCATATCTATATCTATGAAAGTTCATTTAATGGCGAGCATAACCCCGGTTGCCTTTTTGGTAGCCATGGGGCAAGGAGGGCTTCAGGGATGACACAATGGGGACTCCGGCGTCGTTTAGTTCGGGTACATTCGACAGGCAACTTTCAATAAGGAAGTATTGGTAAGCATCTCCATTAGCCCTCTCCTTCGTTTTTGAGCTGACACACGTCCCAAGGTTGAACCTCAGCAGCCATTTATCGCACCATTCATTTGGGCAGCTATGTCCTTCTTTCAGGTTCTGTTTGTCGTTCTTACATCTGATCGCCCGCCATACGTTGATTTAATCTACAAACGTGTCTCCCTTGCAAGTCAGTTCAATCATGCAATCGTTGACATGAATTAAAAATAACAATGGACCGAGCACAGAACCCTGAGGTATCCCAGTAAAAACTGACAATGACTTTGATTTCGCGTTGCCAATGCACAAAGACTGCGACCGGTCGATTAAGAAGCAGGGTTGCCTTATCCGCAATTTTCAAACCTATTCAACGTTGCCAAAACGCCCTATTAACTTCTGAAGGATATATTCCTAGCAACCATTTGGCAGTCTGATATGCAATGTTTCTTAGACCGGCATACGAAGCTTGTCACTCGTCACAGTTATAATTAAGAAAATCTTCGAATCCATAAGGATTATAGGAGTTCAATACTGAAAATAAAAGGAGCGGTATTTTTCATAGCAAAAACGAACGGAGAGTTTTTTTATTCCCTTGTTGAGACAAATGATGAGCTTAAGCAACCATTAAAAATTAGACGGTGCAGTTGCATGCGAGGTTCTTCTTGGTTAAGGCTCGCACACACTGTTGGGTGAATTATGTATCGCAAACCAGCATGCCATGTTGCATAAAGCAACTTGAGAAGATATTCATCGCTTATTAGTGAAACAGACCATTTTAAATCATCTGTTCAGTTAACTGGTTTGGCGCACACTGTGTGTTTTCCTACGTGGTAGATGCGCTGGACCAACACGGGGGCCAAATCAGGACACGTCAGGCGTTAATCCGGTTGAGCTTCCATAAAAAATGTCGAAAATTGGTTGGGGGGGCGTGGTGGCCCGTGTAGGTGCAGGCTCGCGCCGCACCAACCACTTTTGCCCCTTATGGATCCCTCCAACTCTCCGTAGGATCTGATTCAGACATGATCAGGAGCGTCACCGGCCGCGTCAGTCACCTCGACCCGACCGCGCCTTTGGTCTTCCTGACTCTGTCTTGACACCGGGCACAGGCGGGTAAGGGAAGAGGGAGTGCAGTAGCTGCAGGGCAAGTCTACCATCAGGCAAAGCTAATCCACGCACAAGTCATCGTCCCTGCTGTGGAGCACACGATGGACATCTTTGGACTGCAACCGTTGAACAGCCGCGTGTGCGACGATCCTTTGGAACTAGGTCAGGATTGCAATAATTTAAAATCAGTAGCGCAGACGGTGGGACTTGTCTGGGGACGGCCATTTAGTCTTTATATTTCATATGGGATAAATCTGCACTTAAGTTATGCTAGTGAAACATTGAAATTTCATCTGACCGCAGCAATTATTTTAACTACTCTTACATTCTTAAAGCACCCAGTAAAGCGATGTCAAAAACGAAAGTGGAAAAAACGGTATCTCTATTTTTGCGTTAATTCGAGTAAGAAACGAAGCAGTAAAACAACGCAAAATTTGCATGCATATATGCATAAAAAAGAATGTTCCAACCAAATAGTAGGGAAAAAAAAATCCAAAAATTCCAGCAGACGTTAAATAGGGGGCTGTAGCATGACCGCTTTGACGAAACTGCTCTCTCTCTCTGTTTGGCTCCTCGGTGCCAGCCCTCTACAAACCTTGAATCCTCGCATCCTTCACCATTTGCACTATCAGTCTGATGCCTTCGTAGCCGCCCAAATTACTGTCAACTCCGTTGTTGGTAGTGGCGGGGAAGCCACCTTGACTGGACTGAATGCACCTGCGAATTTCGGCAAGCACCTTCATGGCCTCCGCATTGGTGCCGCCCACGTCCCTTGTCGTCGTTCTCGCCTTGACAGCCTGCCTGACCATTTCGAGAACTGCTTGTACAAGGGGATCGGATGCGGACAGTTCCTGCTGACCTGTGGGGCTCCTCTTTGCCAGAGGCGTCGGCGGCGGTGGCTGTAGTGCCTCCAGTTCATTGCGGATGGACTCGGCGTTGGCCTTGATGGCGTCGATGGTCCTGACAAGGTCGGGTCCCCGTTTGTCCGCCTTGAGATCAGCTTCCAGTTGACGCACACTAGCACGCAGTTTCTTCAGGGGTTCCATTGTGAGGGGTGGCAGACTGGCAATCGACGTTCTCTCTCCAATATCCTCCATGAATAAGTCCTCCCTGGCTTTGCCACTGTGTTTGAACTCTATGAGAGAGGATTCATCCGCCCGACTGACCTTCTTTTGCCTCTGCTGGGAAGAACTGGCAAACGGGTGGTTTTCCTTTCGCAGCATCGATCCTCCAGAAAAGAAACCACCGCGTGACTGTGGGACCTCTTCGCGTATCTCCATTGCTATCATCTCCGGTGACACGTCCATCGCCTGCAGGAGGATGGACTTCATCTCTCTGTTCTGCCGGTGGATTTCCTCATCCAATTCCTGGAGGCCAAGTTGGATCTCATGCAAGTCGCCTGTAGCCGGAGTCAAAAGCGAATTGCGCCCCACGGGCAGGACAGGATCCGCACAAGCCGGGTTGAAGGAACTCATGGACGTGCGGATAAGGCGAGTCAGCTCCGCATTGTCCCTGTGGACTACCTGAGCCAGAAGTTCAATGCTTTCGCGCATCGCCTCCAGGGCCTCCGGCAGGTTATCATACATTTTCGGCATTTCACTCACTGACTTCGGCGAAGGAAGGTTGATGGCGGCAGCAGCAGCGGAGGTTTTTTTAGATCCCCGGTCTGGTGCATGGTCAAATTCAGCCTCTCTAAGCATGGAAGAAGAGATTACTCCGAGAGCTGATTTTGTGTCGCTGCCCATCTGCCAGCTGTTGAGTTCCTTTGGACGACCAGTCGGAAATTGATCGAGTGTGAAGGTGAGCTCGGCATGACCATCCTCTCCACCTCTGGCAAAGCTCTCCACACTGTGCTGGATAGCATCCAAGGCCTCAGGTAGACTCATACGAATTGCCTTTTTCGAAACTTCAGCGTCCGTGAGTGCTGTTACGGCGCCTCTTCCGCCTTCCTTCACGGTTGCCTCTTCTGCCAGCACACTTTGCCCCGCGAAGCTAGCGATCCATTCCGGCCGCTGAGAAGGGTCTTCTGTAGAAGCGCAGTTAGGTCCTGACTTTGTTCGTGGACTTCCTCGGCGATTGTTCGGATGGTGTGGCGAAGGTCCTCCAGGCCGGCCGGCGTCACATCAGCCCCAGCTTGATACTGGGTAGCCCTATCAGCCCATTCGCCAAAGTCCTCCCCGACCTCCATCTGAAATGAAGAGGCCTTTTTCCTTCTCATCAGTCCACAACACCTTCTTTTGCCTTCATGGGATTCACTGACTGAGTTCTGTAAAGACATTTGGGCAGACATGGCCGCAGTGTCTGTCGAGTTTATTAGCTGTCAGAGCGGAAAAGTTGGGGATTGGTTTATAATTAGATGACGGAATCCTCCTTCTTCGATTGGTGGACCCGCGCAGTGAAACCTGCAGCCGTATTAAGGAGTGTCAAGACTGGGGGGGATCAGTTCGTTAAAGACCACCTGCTTGTTGTCGGTCTCGTTTCTCAGGCAGCTGAGGACCGCGTGGGATTCCGTTCCATGCTTTTCGAGTGTTACCACCTTCTTTCATGTCCGAGTGACAGCATAAAATTATCGATTGGCCGCTTGAACAGCACGTTATGCGCTAGACGTGCGGTCATCACATAGGTTGGCCGGTGGCACCTTCACCTGGTGTCGGCTTCACTCACGTCACAAAATTACTGCCTATTTGTTTCGACCGCTGCCGACTTTAACAGTAAGGGAGGACGCCTCATAGAAAACTAATTTTCAGGGAACTTTGGTGGTGCACCTGACGGATATTTCCGTCTCCCCAGTACGTAGACAAGGTGCGAAACTTTGTCGGTTTTCCGTTCTTAGGTATTTACTAGGGGCTGGTAGTAGTGAGTTAACAAACTTGTAGCCTCAAGACCTTTCAGGCCCGGCCGGGAAGAGGAAGGAATGAATGAGATGCCAGTTTAGAGGATGTTGTATTCTGTGCAGAGCTATTGGAGAAAAGGATGGTAGAAATTTGCAGCCGGATGAGGGCACACGTCCGATGCCGTGAGAGTGGTGTCCTGAGGGAGATTTGGAGAGTCCTCACAGCGCCTTGAGCGAGAGCGAGTCTGAGTCGGGCTTGAAGCTGATTGGCTGCTTTAGAAAACTGTGATTACCCGAGAAGCAGACTGAACCGTACTCACAAGAGGTCCATCGTTGCAACAGGTGCTCGGAGTAGGGCCACTACATGAGTGCCGACAAAGACCAGGAAAAATTGGAAAGACCATTTCTGGCTAGTTGCCGTCCCCAGGCAGTCATACCCGATCCCAGCCTCAGCTAACCTGGGATTCGAACCCAAAGTCTTTGGTCATTAAACTTTCTGCAATTGGCGCACCTGGCGGTTGTGCTGTTGGTGATGATCTGGAATACTTACTATTGTAATAGGGGTGGCATTCAACGATTGCATTGCTTAACACAATCGTTGCGTTGGGCCTTGGGGCTCACTCTCGGGCCCTGCTAGCAGTCGCACAGCGGCTCGTGATATCGGCAGAAGAATAATACCGACAAAGAAAAGCGAGACTGGACTAGCCATTTCCAGTTCATTAGCCATCAAAAGCCAGTCATACCCAACTCCACTTGGTGCATCAACCGAGACTCGAACCCTTGACACGTTGACAAGAAGTCCAACACTCTAACAATTCAGCCACCGCTCGCTGTCTTGCCGGTTTAGATCGGGAATATTTATATTTGCTGATGAACGCCCATCGATCGCTAACGAAATTCACTCGTCACAATCTGCCATGGGGCTCACTCTCGAGTCCCGCCAGCAGCCGCACAGTGGTTAGTATCATAGGCAGATGAACAATGCCGGCAAAGACGAGGGAGACTGGAATGCCCGTTTCTGGTTTGTTAGCCATCAATGGTCAGCCATACCGAACCCCCCGTTTTGCAACCCCTGAGCGTTGAACTCGCGACCTGTTGTTTAGAAGTCAAACGCCCTCAACATTGAGCTAGGAGTTCACAAGCAGTCGAATATGCGGAAAGGATTTCCGACAAATAAAAGGAGACTGAACCGATGATTGGTTGCTTATCAGCCAGGGTCAGCTAGACGTATTAGTGACTGAATTTCCAAACCTGATATGGCCTTTACTGGAGACTAGCAGTGTTATTTAATTAATTGAAAGTTTTAATACCTAGTTTTTCATCTTACTAGTGCTCGGTTATTTTTCTAGTATGTGCCCTTCATTGCACCCCCGGTCACATGTATCCCAGCTTCTGTGAAAACCTGATCCATTTTGCATACGCGATCCTAGACGGTGGTCGGTCAGGCCGCAGTACTTGGCAGGACAGCTGACACGGTAAACAACCCCTGCCGTAACCTCATACGGGAGTCGCTGCATGAACAAGTGACGGCTAGAGACCTTCGGCCTACCTTGAGTGGTCTTAGTCTACGTTAAGTGGTTTCCTAGACTTCTCTCACGGAAAGATTTCAGGTTTAAGTTTTTGTTCACCGTTGGTCTTCGTGTGCCTTTGGTACAGACATTTGTCTAGGAAGCTATGAGTGGAGAGGAAGAGGAAGCATAGGGAGTTACGCTCTCACAGCTTCTTGGCCTGCATGCTGCAGTGTATTTGTTGATGCGTAGAAAGATTGCCCGGACGCAACTACGTTTGTGCGGTAGGAGGTGGTTGCTAGCGTGGTGGAGGATTTTCGCCGCGTTCGTCGCGATTCAAAGAAAACCTATTTTCGAGGCTCCATATGCCCATTTCGACAACTGGACATCAAGGAAGGGGACTTCTCCATTCTTTTCTTCATCCAATTATGGGAAAAGGTGAGGTAAATTTCCCTCCAAAGGTTTCTTTCGCATCGCTCTGCGTAGGATTACAAGGGTGTCACCTACACACACAGCGCATGCTGGATTTTTACGCGATGGACTAAAAGGCTGACTTTCTGGTTCCTGTAAAACCGCCTCAACCAGGTAGCTGGGGAGCTGGGAGCCTATTGGTATTCCTTGGATTTCTCCTCCTCTTTCATCGCTGATGACTCTAGTGACCAATGCTTTCAGTATAAAGGTGTACGGAGAGATAAGTTTAAGGGATACCATTTTTTCAGAGCTATTTTGGCGCCTGAAAGTGAGTTGAGGACATAGCTGTGCGTTCTACTCCTCCATTAGTTTCTTCGCAGACCACCCGAACCTGCGGCTGGGTATGGCTGGTTGACGATGACTAATAAACCGGAACGGACTATCCTAGTCTACCTGACCGTCTATTTTAGTTTCAGGAAATACACTTAATTTCAATTCCAGCCTTAAATTATTCACTGTTTTAGGATGCGAGGGTCGGTGATTGTGTGCGCTACTTAATTTGCGAATTTTTCAAGCACCATCGTTATCGTCGCCGAAAAAATTCACAAGGCCAAATAGAATACGTTCATCTTTTCGTCTATAATTAGTATCTTAAAACCACATCACTATCGCTGATAGTCAATAAAAGTCTTGAGAATTACTGCCAACGTTTCATTAGATGAAAATGCAAGATATTTTTCTCGCTTTGTATTCATTTTAGTGTTACTTTATTTATTCGTAAATCCACGTTAGCGGAAGAAATATCCTTTTTCTCTTCCCATAACTAGGACTCCTTGAATATCTTAGACCTCTGTATGACCTTGAAATACTTCCAAACAGCAACTGGTTAAGGAGACTAATTGACTTAATCACTGATTATTTAGTTTGTGGTTAGGTCCAGTAAGTTTTCCATTGCAGTGTTGTAGCGGCTGAGGACTTCGAGGATAGCGCACATCAAGTAACAAGAAGCACTGAGAATAAATCCTGGCTAGGACCGACCTGATAAAGAATTGTTAACCCCATCGGCACTCATCCGGATGTCAAAAGAAAACTGAGAATTTAGGAATTCGTAAATGTATAATATGAATGAGCACGAGTAGAATTTATAGAAAGGGAATAAATGTACTCCATGGATGAGTTCCAGCAAGGGACAACCTGTCTGGATGGTAAGTGTCACTGACATGTCAGCTACCTAACCTCACTTCATTCAACCAACGCATTCAATCTTGGTGGGCGTTACAGTGCTTCAAACCACGGTCGCACGCTCTTTGATTGGTTAATCGATAAGGACACGCCGCCCCTGACACGTGGTGACTGATGAGTCCAAATCAAAAGCAGATCCAAAATGTGTCCTCCTCGAGCACCTCAATCGGAATATTTCACGTACGCCGGAGGGACTGTAGGCTCGAAAGCAAAGTTGGAGGTAGCACACGCTCCACAGCGCAAGCCACGGAGCATCTTCATGGAGGCCCTGCGGGGCTAAGTCCTGGCGAGTCCTATATTGTCTCACCCGTCTGTCAGATGACCAATGACACGGAAACCCTACGGAGGACTGAGCTAGAGTCGGAAGAAAGCCAGTTACTGAACATGCTCAACCCCCTTGAAAGTTCTTTCGGTAAGAACGGTGGAAACGAATTTAGAGGCTTGGGTAATGGCCACGGTCAACATACTGCACGAACCTCTCCCAAGGAGACCCTCGGCCACTTTCCATTTACAGAAAGCACCAAACAATGGAATCGGTCTTCAAGTGACTCGCTGGAGTATCTAAACGGTAGCACCTCTGTCCTAGCCTTGGGAGCTGGCGGCATTCTACTAACACAAGTGGAGAACTCTAACCAACTCGGGACGAACAGTCGTCAGACGCGGCAAATTGAACAGCTGAGAAGGAGCCTTGAACAGCTTGCCACCGAGGTTCACAGCGACAACCTCCAACTGACCAGTCTTCTGCGTGAAAGGTTCAAACCTCCGAAAAACCCCCCAGGACCGTCGAAGGAGGACATGCGGGAACTGCGAAACACCATTAACCAGCTGGCTGGGGAGTTGAAAACCGAGAACCAGCAGCTGGAGAGTGCTCTGCAGGCCTCGCTGGCCAGTAGGGCTCAAGCCCTGAAGGAGAAAAGCCAACCGCCGAATTCCAATGACACGGCTCTCCTGGAAGCCATAACAGCTCTAAAGACTAGCGTCAAAGCGCTGGCCACGGAGGTTGAAGAAGTCACTGGTAAGCATGTTCCTGAACAGGCCAACGTACTGACCAACGCCATCTCAGCCATCTCAGCCTCGGCCAAAGGCGTATTCTCCAAACTCCTCTCCTCTAAATCGCACGCAGAAGATGACTCGAAAAAGAACATCTTTGCGGAGATAAATGGTGAGGAAAACGTGAAAAAGAGGGGTATGTTCTCTAAACTATTATCCTCAAAGCCCGACCCTGAGGAGGATCGCGACTCGCTAAGTTCTTTCTCTCCGCCTTTTCAGACTCAACCAGAACAGTTGCCTAAAGCAGCAGAACTAAAAACTGCCAGTATTTCAGAAAAGACTAAGAAAAACATTTTGTCGAGGAACAGTTTTGTTAAGGCCCAACCTGAGGCCACACCGAGACGCGACACTGAAAAACGCAGCACCGTTGTCAATCGTCCGACCAGTTCGCCAAAGGTCGGGACTGAGGATGCTGCCTCGATGGAGACTCCTCTAAGGCGTGACACGGAAAGAGTCCGCACTGTTGCCAGACGTTCGAGGACGTCTAAAAGTGTGCGCAGTCAAGCAACACGAAAGTCCAGTAGCAAAGCCGTGGACAAAAAACCCTCACAGCCAGCCCCCGCACCTCCCTCTAATGTTCGGACCTCGGTGATAAGCACCACCACGCCGGAGGAAAATGCCGACTTCAAAAAGTCAGTTGTCAGTTCGCCGGGCGGGAGCGAACTTGAGGTCCCCCTGGCCGGTGAATCAAGGGTCTCCGTGGCTTCATCCGGTTCCTCGGCAACCACGTCACAACCACTTCCCGCAGTGGTTACCAGTGCTCTACAAACGGATGTGCGATGCTACGCCCCAGATGGAACTCTTATTCAAGATTCTGGAAAATGCCCCCACTACGCCAGTGTACCCTACGCACCGAATGTCAAACCACCATCCCGACACTCAAAAGGGGTGTCAGGTAGAGCTATGAGCGTCGAGGAAGCTAGAGTGTCGCAGCAGTCGAGCGGCTCAACGGGTTCTGTCCTACTGCCAAACCTCCCTGACACAGAGGACCGAAGAAGCAGTCAAGCCTCGGGATCATCCCTCAAACTGTCGGTCAGCCAGGCCGAAGATCCATCATCCGTTCGATCATCCTTGACGGGGGAGAGAAGTGGAAGTGGAGGGCGGGGAGGCTCTGACAGCCTGAATGAAAAGTTGTCATCTCAGGACTCAACACCCACGCAGCCGAACAGTGGGCAATCCCAAGAACCACCAAAGAGACCTGCCAGTAAAGTTGTCACTCCACCTAGTGGCTCCAGTGACCGCACCGATCAGAGGACACCATCAGTAAGCAGGTCGTTGGTGAGCTCTTCGCTCGCAGATCATATAAATCCACTCATTGTAGAGGCCCTGGAAGAAATCAAAACCGGTGTTGCTATCATTGATCGAGAGGCGCACAGGAGGAATACGAAAGTTCCCACGCCCCCTCCACCATCGCCACCCCCACTTCCCGATCCTGTTATTGTCGAAGCCATCGAAGAGATTCGCCAGAGTCTCCGGTCCATGCAGAAGCAGACAGTTGCGGAGGAGTCAACGGCCTCCGAGTCCACTGAGGTGGTTAACCTCCTCAAGGAAATTAAAGCCAGTCTTCAGAGACTGGCAGAGAATAAGAAAAAGGCTGATGAGGAGAGGAAGAAGGCTGCGGCAGCAGCAGCAAAAATGGCCAACCGGATGCAAGGAAGACCGGACTGGTACTGGGCGGGAGAACGGGCTGCTGCGGGTTCCCCAATTTCCTGCCGCTGTTCTGTCCGCAGGAGGCGAAGGCCGGATCCGCCGCCCCCTCAGTCTCCTCTCTCATAAGTATTTGGTCCCTCGCCGAAGGAAGACAAGAAGTACAATGTAGCCCATCCGCGCATTATTTGGCGTGAGTGCAGACACAAATGACTCGAGGTCTGTTCCTGGGCCTTCGCCACAGTCTAGCGGAACCTCTGAGAGGGCAGTTCCCGCAGTTGCCGGCACCAGTCTGCCCAAACTCCACCCCCACAACAGGCTGCAGGTGTATAAACTCTGTCCCGTCAAGGTGTGCCACGCCTTGACTGGTGTGCTCACGAGGGCACGTGGTGAGACTCTTTCTGTCTTTCACGCTCTATGGCGCGCATTTCAGTCCTCATCAGTAAATTTGCGTGATATGCTTCCTCCTTAAACGATCTTTCTATTTTTTTCCGCTGTGTGCTTTACTTTTATTTCCTGTTTTGACCTCACATTTTTAAGTAAACACATTTTTTCTTTTGAAAAGGGAATTTCTGCAAAGTGGGGCGGCCTTCCTTAGCGTGAGCGTGCGCATCAGTTGGTGAGTTCTCAGCAATCCTGTCAAAAGCAAGTGAAATCAGATAAATCAGTTTACTGACAAGGATAGAGTAGGTGATAGGAATCACTTTTTAAGTTATTCATGGTCGTCAGACAGCCACACAATGGAGTGACCGAAGACTTGAAATGGGTGAGGGGAGGGGCACCCTAGCCATGGAATTTAACGCTCTCGAACTAGTGCTTTGGAATATTCAGTCTAGTGAGGGTGATGTTGGTTACTTAAAACATCTAAGTAGGCATTATTCGTAAATAAAGTCAGTCGAGCGGTCGTCCTCACTGAGATAATCCCCATTTCCAATCACGCGTAGAAACACATGAATCAGGGCCTGAAATTTCCTGTGTAGATGTATCAGCCACAGGAGTGTTACGCGGCTTTCGCTCTTTTAACAGCCCGCAATAAGGCAGGCTGGGTGCTGTCAGTTGTGCTCGGAGTTAAGTAGCCATAACTACACACAGGCGGTGGCTTAGCGACTAACAATCGGTCATGTTAAGCAGTAAAGGGCGGAATGAGGCTGGGATGTCCATTTCTGGCCTATTTACCCTCTTCAGGCAGTGACACTGGGCTACACATCCGCGGTGCGAGCCCGAGTCGGGCAACTCTAACCCCCCTCACTGGACACAGTAGGTATTTGTACAATTTACATGTTTGTATCTTTCTTGTTCACCTGAACCTTTCTGTACGCTTGTTTTAATGTGCTAAATAAATACAGCAGCCAACTTCAACCCGCATGTTGGAAGTCTCTTGCTTTCGCTGCTGCATGTCACCACTGCTCTCTTAATTGTACTGATCTGTCTCCATTATTTGCAGTCAATTGCAACGATCGATCTTCATTTCTCGATTGCATTCAACCAGAAGTCAAACAAATCGACTTCGACGGTCTCAATCACGAGAACGGCAGCCACAGACCCTGTGCTGGTACCATCATACTTACGGCGTGAATGCACGCAATTGTATTCTACCGTGCGCATTCCCACAGACGCCGCAACAGTTAAATGACAATGCCAGCCAGTAATGGCGACGACTGCTGCTGGCCAGTTGCGACCCAGTCGCCTCTTCTATATCACCGATAATTCGAGCAGTCTCCGTTTCCTTGTCGATACCGGTGTTGAGATTAGTGTAATTCCGCCTCCTAGGCGTCACCTCCTCAAGCCTTCGCAATTATCATTACAGGCTGCTAACAGCACCGCAATCACCACATGCAGACAACAGTCCCTGACTCTTGACCTTGGTCTGAGGCGACGTTTTCAATGGGTCTTTATTCAAGCCGATGTCTAGCCACCCATTATTGGAGCTGATTTTCTGTCGCATTTTGGCCTTGCAGTTGATTTGAAGCATCGTAGACTCATTGATATCGCAACCAAACTTTTCCCCGTCGGTACCGTCACCGCTAAACCTTCGGTCGGCATACACTTGACTGTTCCAAGTTCGCCATTTGCTGACATTTTTAAGGACTATCCGTCCCTCGCCAAACCTTTTCAGTTTACTGAAAAAGTTCAACACACATCGTAACCACAGGGCAACCCGTTCATGCCCATCCACGCAGGCTTCGTCCAGAAAAGCTACGGGTAGCTAGAAATGAGTTCGAGCACATGATTAATTTGGGGATTATTCGCCCTTCTTCCAGTCCATGGGCCTCTCCTCTGCACATGGTACCCAAGAAATCAGCCGATGATTGGAGGCCATGTGGGGATTATCGTGCTTTGAACAGAGCAACTGTCCCCGATCGGTATCCCATTCCTCATATTCACGATTTTTCTCACATGTTGGTCGAAAAGACCATTTTCTCCAAGACAGATCTCGTGAGAGCATACCATCAGATACCAGTTGCTGAGGAAGACATCCCCAAGACCGCCATCACAGCGCTTCTTGGCTTGTTCGAATTTTTCGTATGCCTTTCGGTTTGCGTAACGCGGCCCAATCGTTCCAGAGGTTTATTGATGAGGTTTGGCGTTTCATTGGACTTATCAATTGCTACCGGCGTTTCATTCCCAACTGTGCGGCAATACTGGCTCCATTGACTGATCTTTTGAAGTCAAAAGCCAAACCAATCAAACTTTCATCGGCAGCTCACTCAGCTTTTGAGGCAGCCAAGAAAGCCCTTGCTGATGCAACCATGCTGCACCATCTCAACTCTGACGCTTCCACGCGGTTGATTTTGACCACTGATGCTTCCAACAGTGCTGTCAGCGCAGTCTTACATCAACAGGTGAACAACCAGTTGCAGCCATTGGCTTTCTTTTCACAGAAGCTACAACCGGCGCAGACTCGCTACAGTACTTTCTCTCGCGAGCTCCTTGTTATATACCTGGCTATTTGTCATTTTCGCCACCTTTTAGAAGGAAGAGATTTTCGGGTTCATACCAACCACAAACCTCTTACTTATGCCCTCAAGGCCAAACCAGATAGGTACTCGCCCAGATAAGTGCGTCACCTTGACTATATTTCGCAGTTTACTGCTGATATCCGCTACGTCCGCGGCAGTGAGACTGTCGTTACTGATGCATTATCCAGACCGGAAATCAACATCTTGTCATCCAACTACGACCTAGCGAAGCTTGCAGACCTCCAACTAGAATATGAGTCCATTGCTGACCTGCGTACATCTATTACTCTGCAACTTCGAGATGCACCACTTCCAGCATCACCAGGTACGATTTTATGTGACTGGTCTACAGGCACTCCCCGGCCTGTTGTTCCATCGTCATACCGTAAGGTAGTGTTTGACCATTTTCACTTTCTGTCGCATCCCGTCATCCGCGCCGGTCACAAACTAATTGCTGCTCGCTTTGTCTGGCCGAAGATGAACTCTGACATTGCTCTTTGGACTAGGCAATGTTAAGTGTGCCAGAAAAACAAAGTGCATCGACATACCTTTTCCCCACCAAACACCTTTGCCATTCCAGACGTTCGATTCCATCACGTTCACTTAGACTTAGCTGGGCCGTTACCACCTTCACGTGGACACACACATATTTTCACAGCAGTCGACCGTTTCACGCGATGGTCAATTGCAATTCCGATATCGGATACCTCGGCAGAAAATATTGCCATGGTCTTCCTGCACCACTGGATTGCAAATTTTGGTGTTCCAGCCACCATAACCACTGACCGCGGAAGCCAATTTTAATCTAGTCTCTTCCGCGAGTTCACTAAACTGCTAGGGTTTGCGCACATCACAACAACGGCATATAACCCTGCTTCTAACAGCCTCGTGGAACGTCTGCATCGTCAACTGAAGACAGCACTGATGTCTCACACAAACACAACTGCGTGGAGTGACAACCTACCCCTCGTACTTTTGGGTATTCGATCAGTTTTCAAGGGGGACATTCAATGCACTACGGTCGAGCTTGTATACGGTACACCTCTTCGCCTGCCCGGCGAATTTGTGCAGTCTTCCACTATAAACACCAGCATGTCGAATGCTTTCGTCAAACAATTGAAACAACGCATGGCTCAACTGCGTCCAACTCCCACTCGCTTGACACCCAAACGCGTTTTTGTGCAATACGACCTTAAATCGGTTCCATTCGTCTTCGTCCGGTACGACGCAGTTCGCAAGCCTCTTTGTTCCCCTTATGATGGCCCTTACAAGGTGCTTCAACGGATGGACAAGTATTACGTCATTCAGAAGGGTGACAAGACTGACACAGTCTCCATCGACAGACTCAAGCCAGCCTACCTTGAATGCATCCCGCCGCCCGTTGTTCCATCCAATTCCTCTGCACCGTCACCATCCATTCCACCTGTTTCGGTCCATTCCTCTCAACCGTCATATTCGACCACCCCACCCACACATTTACTACTCCTTTTTCACCACAACGCATTTCCTCTCGTTCTGGTAAACACATCCATTTTGCTGCCAATCTTAAGGAATTTGTCGTTTAATTTTTTTGCATTTTTTTTATCGAGCGTTTTATTTATCCAACAAATGCTCTGGTGGGGGAGTTGTGTAGGTATTTTTACAATTTACATGTTTTCTTGCTCACTTGTTTTAATGTGCGAAATAAATACAATAGCCAACTTCAACCCGCATGTTGGACGTCTCCTGCTTTCGCTGCTGCATGTCACCACTGCTCCCTTAATTGTACTGATCTGTCTCCATTATTTGCAGTCAATTGCAATGATCGATCTTCATTTCTCGATTGCATTCCACCAGACGTCATCTCGATTGAACTCCTGCCTCTGCTCATCGACTTTGATGCATAGCTTGCTGGATCTAGTTCCGAGCTCAGTTCAATCCTCGACAGAATTTGCTATCTAAGAAAGCTACGTTTTTTCATGAGTCTGCAATCTAACAATCCTCTGTCATTTTTACCGTCCTTTTGTCGTTTGTAGTTTAGGCACACTATTCCCCACTTAGCGTTAGTTTTTTTGTGCACCTTGGTTCTTAGCAGTTTTGACCCTTGTCTACACTACAATACTCTGGTGGTGGCGATGGTGGTGGTGGTGGTGGTGGTGGTGGTGGTGGTGGTGGTGGTGGTGGTGGTTGCGTGATCGGCACGTTGGTCGTTAAAGTCCAATGTTCTAGTCACCAAACCAGTCGGTAACTTCTCAATTCAAAACGTTGCGGCAGCTGGCTAGTTAAAATTCACGTCAGATTGAGGATAAAGGAGAATGAATGCCCGATTTAGGCCGCGCTTTCTGTTCATAACAGCAAGGTGGCCAAATATAAAATCAGTGAGCTACTTCACGAGCACAAACGGAATCAAAGTAGGTCTTAACACGGGATCAACCGCACTATAGGCAATTCAGGCATTGCGCGGACAGCCGCATTGTCACATGGTGTTGGTCTTCTCATTTACCCCCGACGTCAAGAAGGCACTCAGGTTCCAGACAGAAAGCCACCGCTGAACAGTCCGTGAGAAATAAATTTGTCAAGTTCAAATATTCAATCAATATACGTATGTGTTCTCAGTCACGTGTAGCGCGTCATGTGGTTAGGGAGAGCCAGGCTGCCAAAAAGAACATGGAATTTGCCCCCCAGTAATACCTTCTGAGATTCATGTAAAAGCCCCCGGACCTAAAGCCACACCCTAATCCAGTTAAGACTTCAGAAAAAGGAAATAAGGTGGCAACTGTAATTCAAGGCAATGTCAAGACGAGAATTCAGATCAAAACGACAAGTCTCAACGCCCGCGCAGCAGATGTCTGCTTGTCTGCCCGTCGCCAGAGCGACCAAGTCAACACTACGAAAGACGGCCCTCGCCACGGCACAAGCTGCAGAGAAGCTAGCTGCCTACCTGGACGAAAACGGACGTGGGCCGTCCACCAGCACCCCGTCACGCATCACTTTCAAGTCCCGCGACTCAGTACCAGGGGCTGGCTCCTGGGGCTCCTTTGAGGCGACCCCCTTCCCGTGGGCTCGGTCCACGGCCTCTGACGGAGGCTTAGGCGAATCCCAGTACACCGGACGACGGACCATGAGATCGACGATTTCTGCTGGCGCAAACTCGACGCATCCGATAACCTCCGAGCTGCTGGAACTCAGTCGGAGCATCATGCAGCTGGCTGACACAGCACGCAGTGAGAACAGTCGGTTAGGGTCAGTGGTGCGAGAGTCTCTGGCAATGCAGCGTCATGCATCTGCCTCTCTAGGAAACCCGATGGACTATGGGTCGCCGGCAACAAGTCAAGCAGAAGCACCGATTCCTCCAAAGGAGAACAAAGAGGTGTCAGAGCTTGTGGACAGTTTCGCCGCCCTTGTAGATGAAATTCATTCTAAAAATTCAAGGATGAAATCCATGCTCTTGGGTGCTCCCGAAGTTGCAAACAGTGGAAATCCCAAGGAATCCCAAAAGTCAGCCCTAGCCGATCAGTGCTCTGAGCTTCTTGACGGGCTTCATGGCCTCAATGAAGATATAAACAGTAAAAATGATCAGATAATCGCCCTCCTTAAGTCTGGTAGACCGTCGAGTGTTCCCGGGAGTCCCTTTTCGTTGCCACCAACTCCACCTCCAGCAATACAGGGCGAGTTTGGAGAGATTTTGCGCAGCATTGGTACTTTAACTGACGAGGTCAGGGCTAACAGCGAACGCATGCGGTCCTTCTATCAGGCAACTCCGACAAAAATCAGCTCCCTTGCAGGCTCCCAGCAAAAGGTTTCTGGTGGGACAGTTGGCGAGAGCACTGAGTCGACGGAAATCAGACGAACACTGAATCGTCTGGGAGAGGAGTTTCGCACCAAAAATAACGAAATTCTGGCAATGTTGCAGGGTGGCAGTTTCGCTACAACAGCCCCCTCCTCCGTCTTCTCCAAGGATTTAGAGATTCTACAAAACAGCATAACTCATCTAAGCAAGGTGGTTGAGATGGAACAGAGACAAATTAGCAGCATCCTGGGGATCCCCTCAGCGTCAACTGCCTCCATCAACCTCAAGCCCGAGGAGAAGGAGGCCGCGGAGGCCGCACTCGTGGACTCACCAATCATGAAGGCGCTTGCGGAAGTCACGCAATACGTGCAAGCTGTGGCAAAGAGCCTTCAAGAGAACTCCGTCAACCCTCTGGACACTATTGGTGTGGATCAGAGCGGCATCTCGAACAAGGAAGTCTTTGAGGCCCTCGCGGAAGTCGACAAGAACATGAAAAACATTTCCCGGCGCATATCTGAACTCGACAAGATGCGATGTCGAGAGTACTGTGGTGCTCAGGGACTCGGCCTGCAAACCTGTACAGCCGAAAGCTCAATCTTCAAAGCGTTGGAGGAACTGACGCGCGGACTGCAGCAGGTTTCCTCTGGGGTGGCAGACATCGTGCAGAAACAGAAGGAGGAATTGGAGAGACCGGAGCCGCCAGTTTACATTGTCTCCCTTCCAGAGCCTTCGGTGGTGAAGACGCTGGACGAGATTCGCAACAGCGTGGCCTTCTTTGGTGGACGCATGAAAGTGACAGTCCCCGGCATCGTTAACATCGACGCCGATTCCCTAGATCAGGTCACCTCAGACGCAGTCTCGCCTCTGGATAGGTTAAGACAGAGGACTATTAAGGGAGCCGCAGGTGCGGACGACGAGGGAATACTGGACATTCTTAAGGAGATCAGGGCAGCCATCTCCATGATGAGCAAAGAACTCCGACTGCACACCAGAGTCTGACTGCTGAGTTTTCAAGGCACCCCCTCTCCTCCAGTGCGACAGGGTCCTCCGCAGGAAAACACACAGCAGTTTACTTTATTTCGTCTTTGCTTCATCCTTTTCCTTCGAAGACCGGAATTTAGTTCATCCCGCTCACTCTTTTTATCTCAGTATTTTCATTCCATCATGTTATTAAAAATGCGATTATTTTATCTCGTATTTACTCGCTTATACTCGTGGCGCGGCTAACACTAGTGCTGCTTTAGTCAGTTTGAGGGTCCACGACATCGTGCGGCTGGTTGGTTTGGCACTCAGCCATGTTGGGCTTTCATACCCGAGCCACGAATACCGTGGGGCGCAAACCCCTCGTCAAATCAGAAATAAGTAATTATTTTACTTGTGCACCAGTTTGGACAAGAGGTTGCAGACACTGTTTAGTAGGCCTTTTTGACCTTGTTGGTGGGTCCTGGCGCTCAGTGATTGGTCAGTTTATGGCCATGTTAGCCTCACAAACGCCACAGCATATGGAAACCAGTGTGCCTATGGGTTGGAGGCGTCAGTGATTGGCTGAAGTGGCAACAGTGATTGTGCTGCTTTTGGTGTTTCAGTGGCCACCCAGCGGATGATAATGTTCTTTATTCTATAGACATGCTTATGTCTAGATCGTCGTCGGCTGCAGTACCCTAGGCGGTTGACCAATATTTAAAGGCGCGGCCCTGAAGATCCGCATCTTTTAGGGAGTGGCTTTCGCCGCCCAGACCATTGGGTGCATTATGCAACGAAGAAGGGAGCATTGCACGGTGTCCGCTATATCCTCGAATTTCCTAACAGCAGCAGGAATGTCAAGATGACCTTCCCATTTTTTCCCAATTTCAAAGAGCCGAATGCTGGCCAGTAGCCTAGGCGATAAGCCCGCCGGTTCAGAGGTCTTCAAGGACACTCTAATGGCAGTCGACTGGATTCTTGGCGTCTTTAAATTGCTCCTAAGTGTGGCGCATGAGGACCCACTGCCTACCGTTGCCCGCGTTGAAGGAGCTGGAGACAAAAGGGGTAGGAGCGTGCTGTTGCAGGGACGCGACTGGACCTTAGCGGTGGACTATGGTCCACTGGGATTGTTCGAAGTGGCACGCAAGGTCGTTTTTGTCTCTACAAAGCAGTTCCAAGCCTCCCTCCTGCGGGGTATTGGACTTTTTTCTTCTGTTGGTTCCGATAGGAAGATAGCGGTAGGATGGGCATACCCAGGCCTGAACGAAATTTTGTGAAGCCGACGAGTGCCATGAAGACCGGATATTCAACTTTTAACCATTTGCCAAGTTTCCACCTACATGCATCATCAGGGTATATTTGCCCGTGGAGAGTGAAATGGAAAGAGCGGAGAAGGATACGGTTGTAATTTCTGGCTGACTTCCAGGTTTCAATGACAGCTCATCAAATCCAGGGGCCTCTTTAACAGACTTATTACCTCCAAGCGCGTGTTACAAGAAAGAAGAAGAGAGATTGCTTCCACAAAGGGATGAGAAGGGGGATGGCGTGGGGGCCGCAGGGGGTGGGGGGTTGTGGGAAAGCAAAGAGCAGTCAGACATAAGGAGCTGGATGCTCTTGTGAGCAATTGAATTAGAAGAGCGCTCGCGGGCCATGTTGCGTAAGACATCCGGAACCACCAATGCCGACCGTGGGGGAGCCATGCCACGGATTCGGGTCACCCTGCCCCCTTGCCGTCGCCGAACCACGCACCACTTGTCTGTGTTGTTATTACTTGAACCTTCAGACTATCAGTGCAGAGCACATGAGCTTAGTTGTAAAATGTTTGTTGTGAAAAATTGACCAAGCAAGCAAAGTGGAACCGAGGAGGTAACGTGGTATTATTTGACGAACGCTCACCGATCGCTAACGGAACTCATTCCTTCGTTGGACTTCCGATCAACAGGTTGCGGGCTTCGAGCCTTGGGGTGGTGCGTTACTTGGGTTAGGGTATGACTGGCTGATGACAGCTAATGAGCCAGAAATCGCCATTCTAGCCTCTCTTGGCAGCTTCAAGAGAAGAAAATGCTTCACAGTTCACTCTCAAGGTCAATGAAGACATCCAAATATACAAAAAATTGCTTTCGGAACCAGCTACTCACTACTGAGTAACCGACGTCAATATACAGCCTAGCAAGAGGAACATCCAGTGTTCAGCAATATTTGTGAAGTTATTCACGTAAATCGATTAACTCTTGGGACATAACCTCGGATTCTGAGGAGGAAACCGCCTGCTAGTAGAGCTTCGGTCGAATTCTCGCAAGGAGTGTCTTATGCCTGCCCATGCAGTTAAAAGCCTTCCAGTACCCTGAACGTACTGGAACCAGAGAATTAAGCAACGCTAAAGGACTTCCTGGGGCTATTGTGCGAGAAAGGCTTCCATAGGAGAAAATAACTTTAAAAGGTCTGCTATAAAAGGGAACAACCTCCGGCCGAAACTTCGGCAGCTGCTTGCCAAATATGTGGGAACAACAGGGACTGTAACTACGACCGAAAACTGAACGAAAACTGCAAACTCTATTGCATGAGCACTCACGGGCAACTCGGGGGCTAGACTAAAACTCGCCACTTACACCTCAGCTTATATAAACAGACTGCACTTTTAATCTTTAAGGAGTGACCATCTTAGGCCGAGAAATTTCAAGAACAGAACGACTCACACTTGAGGCGTGGTATTTAGATGCCAACGCTATTGACAGATATATCGACCCTCTTGTGGCTAATACGGTCCTGCGTCATTAAGTACATAAAGACCAAGACATAATGGTCACACCGCAATCAAGAATGCCAAACAGACCCGGCCTCGCGATCACTTCAGTCGAAAGCGAGACAGAGTTATAAGCATCCTCCATGGAGAGGACGTCGCGTAACTCAAGCGACCGTAAAAACGCATAAACATCTGCCAGAAGTCTGAGGCAGCGAAAGAAGAAAAAGGATCAGTTCCAGGCCATATAACTCAGCTAGTAATTTAACGTTACTGGTCGATTTGTGGCAAGGAACGCTTTGAAAATGGAGAGTGGGCCAAGTTTTTCGAAGTGTTAGCATCAGGAAAAGGATACTCTGGTAAGCAATTTCACTGCCTCAGAGCAACGAAACCTGTATAATCGAGGTAGTTATTTCGTAAATCAAATAAGAATGTCCATAGATGCCGAATTTGCCACATAAGGAAATAAAGAAATTACCTGCTTATCAAAGTATAAATGGAAACAGGAACGTTTAGGGCGGTTTAAGTGTACAAACCCAGTTGTAGGTAAGGTTTTGCTAGAGTATAACGTTAAACAAGTATGAAAATGGTATATAATCTGTATTATTTAAAAGAAGGACATCGAAAAATAGATTGACAGTCTTCCGTAATAAATCCATCTCCGTTTCTCCTCCGAACATGATACGTCAAAATAAAGGTGAAAGGAGACCGACTACAGTCACAATGAGTTAAATTAAGATGTGTTCGCTCTGGATGTTGCTAGCAGGTGAAGTGATTGGCTGTGATAAAAACTAGTGAAACAGTTTCTTCCGAAAATGTCCATTATGGTATCCGTCATAAAAAGTATGCCCAATTAAACGTGTTTATGAATGCACGTATGCTAACAGGCGCAAGTAGATAGAGCGAATGCAAAACCAACAGATATATTCTAGGTAGCAGTTACAACAATGCGAAAAGCTCAATTATGACGCACTTTGGAGGCTGCAAAAACACTAAAGGAAAAATCTGATATAGGCTAGCTTCTAGATGGTGGAACGGTCTCCAGTCTTTTAAATGAATATTCGTTCATGATTTTGCTTTAGCCTCTTTGGATGCATTTTTCGAGTAAAATGCATGTTGACAGCTAGCAACTTATCATACAAGTTCCAAAAACCGCACTGGAAGAATCTGTTCTTAGGGGACAAATGGCTGTCCAAAACTTTCTGAACAAGAATCCGGACATTGCTGAAAATGCGAGACATCAGGGCCAGAGCGGACAGCAGCTTACTAATCGGAAATTCTCATGAAACCGGTGTTCTGGGAAAACTGATCCCTCATTATATAATAGATCATGGTACCCTCCGTATACGCGTTCAGAAAGCTGATTAATCTGAGATGTCAGCGCATGACGACGTTCTTCAACGGTGTGTGCTAAGGTCGTTGCTCTTCACAAACATCCCCGACAGTGACTTGTCAAATAGTTCCAAGTAGCTGTCTAATGCTCACAGGGGACGTAAGCGCTTAGGTCGGATACACGAACATGCATATGGTCAAACTGATCATGCTCGATTTTTCAAATGTATGGCGTCTGGCAGTGAAAGTGTAGAAATCCCCATTTTTCCTTAGTAATTAAAATCCAGACAAAGAAATGTGTCACCGCATGGACACGTGGGATGCAGTCATTTGCAACTCACTCACCTGCCGGCTAACATTTCGCATTTTTGTATTCTCGTGTACTGCACTTGCTCCGTCAAACGCCCTAAAATTGGTAAACGGTGTCGTCACAGTAGCTCGTTCATGAGGTTGAGCGCTTTAAAAAAGTTGAGAAACACACAAATAAACTCCATCGCTACAATCACAAACTTGGCCTATAGGAGAAACGCTAGCAATTGGGTAATCCTTGTAGAGTAGAAGCACCTCTGTCAGCAAGACGATACACACCATCTTCGAGTGCACCCTCGAAATGCGTTTACACCTCGATTGAGTACCCGACGTTGGTAGAGGATTTTTCTTTCGTGTGTCCTCAACCCCTGAAACGGGTTGTCTGCAGAACTCGTTCTAGCTCCCACGAACAGATACTATTTAAGAACCTTGCCGATTGCTTTTGACACTCAGGGCAGCCCATCATGACAATGTCTGGAATTGAGCTACGCCATACGCCCACCCATTTAAACTCGTAGTTTAAAATGCTCAACTGTCATATGCCGTCTCCCTGCCTTGCAAATGACGGTTTTTGATGTCAGTTTTGAATGAGGGGAAGCTGACAGCTTTATGTTGCCGTGGTCATCGCCTCTCCACGTTTAATCAATCGAGTCCAATGTCCACGTCACCGTTTTCCGCTTTTTGGCCCTCAAGTCTTACTCACGGCTTCGCTAGTAGTGCTCCTGTCGCACCGATTTGAACCACCGTGGTTTACCCATCAGCCCGGATTCAAGCCATTCTTTTCCGGATTAACGAGGAACGCTTATGTGTTTTGCTTGGCATTCTTGTCTGCGCAGATTCCAGTAAAGAAGGAGGCAAGATATTGAGGCGCCTTTTGGTTTCCTCGCCAAATCCTACGTGTCTGCCTCTGACTGACTACTGGTGGGTTGACAAGTGTCGTTGTCAGCCTTAGAGAAGACATGTTCCAGACTGTCTGGCACTAACTAGCATGCGCTCAACCACAGTGGTGTACTGCGTTCATTCATGAAGAAGAACGTCTGTGATGGTATTGATTCGAAACTTGTGGGGTTGTAGTGAACAGTTTCAGATAACTATAAAAGTCAAAAGTAAAAGCGAGAATAGGGAAATTTTATGGTTTTTTTTAGTGTGTATAAGATGTAATAAGTTGTTAGGCAACGCGCCGGTGGTTCAGTGGTAGAATGCTCGCCTGCCACGCGGGCGGCCCGGGTTCGATTCCCGGCCAGCGCATTTTTAGCGAATTTCCGTCATCAAGTGGTCGCTTGACTTTACCAAAATGGAAAGATGTTTATTCAGTCAATTACCTAACTGCATCTACTAGCGTATAAGGAACGGCTGGATGATTCACAGCTTTGCATGCTAGGGGAAACGAACAGAAACCACCGAAGATATGGCATGATTTCCTTTATATTGTAACGAACAACAGTGCCGACAGAATAGTTTGAATGGACTGGGAGTACACTTTTCGCGTGGATCCCGGATGAGGATAAAGTGATGGAATGTCGGTGAATATGCCCTAATAGCATGCATATATAGCACTGATATACGTAAATCTCGACATTCCGAGATAGGACATAGCCTCTGCTCATTGGTTAATCTATATTAAGACTCCGTGCTGTGATTGGTTGGCATGATAGTGTGTCATGAGTAGGCGCGGGAAGCGGCCATCACACATTTATTTCTCGTGGCTTGCGTACGTACGTGGTTGACCGAAATTCTGCCTGCCCTTCTGTCAAACCCTATTTCTCATTTACATTGCTTAACTGTTTACTATATCAATTTGTTTTGTTTATTAACCATCTACAATGTATAGGCAGCCCTGTAAAAGGACCATTAGAAGGCATAATGCCCGCGATGTCGCGGAAATATACCGCGAAGTTAATGATGAACTTAATAGATATAGATTAAAGCGCAGACGAGTTATACATGACGAGGAATGCACGTCAGCATC
This sequence comes from Schistocephalus solidus, assembly GCA_017591395.1. Lineage (NCBI taxonomy): Eukaryota > Metazoa > Platyhelminthes > Cestoda > Diphyllobothriidea > Diphyllobothriidae > Schistocephalus > Schistocephalus solidus. The sequence goes on from WEDG01001758.1 coordinate 53,160, forward strand.
GCCTAGTGCTCAAACTTTGATCGACATGCCCGTTGATGTAGATAAATCAACTGATAAGTCCACAGATGACAGCGAGGGGTATCCCTCATCATCCGATGAGGAGGAAAGCAGCACAGAGAGTGGTATCCCTTCACATAAGTGTATTCAGGATAGGGTAACCGAATGGGCTATTGAATCAAACATTGCCCATAGCCACCTACGTAATGTTGTAGAAATTTTTAAATCGCTTGTCCCAGACATGCCCACAGACCCCCGAACACTGCTAAGGGCATCTTACAGCTTTCGTGTTAGTGAAATCAGTTACATTTAACTGGTATTAGTAAAGATAACTATGATCAGTCAGTTATGGTGCGCATAGCAGCTGTTATATGTGATGCACCGGCTAGATCGCATGGATGCTAAACTTATACATTACTGTGCGGTTGTAGATATTGATCATGAGCTCACAGCGGCATTCAAAGCGACCACGTCGTTACAGGGAAGAGGACTCCTACTTGTGGGACCAGACACCTACACTTTCACCGGTAGGTAGCATGTTGCACATATAAGTATGAATAGGAAGAACAATCAAATGCCATCTCTGACACATCAGTGGAAACTGCCTTCCAGAAGATGTCCTCAGCAGGCAGGTAAGACTGTTATCTTATGAGTATTCATTGTTCTAGACGCATCTGCCTCAAAATCCCAAACGGAATTTCAGGCAGACATGTATCGAAGTTTCAACATAATTGGGAAACGGCTGCTGCAAGTGCAGGCCACCCAACGTCGTATTCTAGCAAAACTGCGAACGTCGGAGCTTACTCTACCGACAGCCAGTACAGCTCCCATTCAAATGGGTATATCAATCACCCTAAATCCAGTCGAACAGCCGATAGCCAGCCGTGCTGCTTTCATAGATTTACATGAACGGTTGCTGAATCCAAATTTCCGCAGGGAACTGGTAAGTACCCATCAATTATTTACATTTCAATTAGGAGTCCTGTTTATCCTGCCTCGGGGGCCGAAATACGGACGACTTCGTTAAGCGCATATTTTATGCAATTTCGATGATGCTATAGCCTTGGAACTGAATTTCCAAGGACGCAAAGACAAAGATGCTTTATCAGGGTTCAAATTATATGAACTTATTACAGGTGGGTATTAACATCTATTGTTAATTTCAAACAATTTAGAGCTGTACGTAAGGTGGAATGGCGGCGGCCGTCTAAACATTTATGAGTTGGAGGCCGCATTTGTAAGGCGTCTGAAAAGGTCCCTCGATGCCGCCGGCAAGAGGGTTCAAAGGCACGTGCCTGAATTACCCTTTCGTGGTGAGTTGATTTCCTTTCATATTGCTTAACTGTCTATTTTTAGAATGCCACCCAGGACTAGCCACCTCCACTCCAAACCCCGATCTTGACAACCCGGCTAACCCCTGATTGAACGTATTCCACAACCCCATATTGTTTATATTAAGTAGACTAATATCCATTATTGTACATATATTATTATGGACGTTTTATAATACACATTTTTTTATATTTCCATCAACTGTGTGTTTACATTTTGTACAACACGTTGAGAAAATGGGAAAATGTGACTTTAGTGGCGTATACACGAGCTAAATAGGATGGGAAGTAATGGTTACGTTGTTGGCGGTCACGGTAAAGGAATAATAATGGGCGTTCCGTAAGTATTCGTTTTAAATGGGGGGTTAAGTAGGAAGTATCCGACCCTTTTTCGTCTATTTCGACAAATATCGACATTTCGATATTGGGCATATGTCGGAAAAGCGGACAAAGTCGACATACGGTGGACATATGTATCTCGACATGTGGATATCCGGGCGATATACGTCTGATATGAATTGCTATTAGGGTGCCGGTGCCCCCTTCCACTCTCGAACGCTGACCCCCATCCCCACGAGTACCGTCGCCGCTTATTTTATCGCTACCCTCCGTTCAATGTCAGCATCCCCTCGTCCCGACCCTGCAGTTGCCCACCGCGTTGCACTTCCCACTGGTTATCCAACAGACATGACGTAATTTCCCCCACTCCAAAAGGGACATCGTTTCATGTAACGCTCTCTTCTTTATTTTCTATTTTACCCTTTCATACATTTATATCCTTCTTTATAGTAGAATCCATTTCCAACATTTCTGCCGCTCCTTCTAATGACTGTTGCGTTTGAGTGATCGGCATGGTGTTTAGAGACCCTGTTCAATATGCGCATCGTCTAATAACGACTACTGGTGCGTTACTCGCCGTGTGTGCGTGTGTGTGCAAACCTCGAAGTCCTCGGCCGCTACAATATCAACGACGCTCCAGGGCTGACTGTGCACATTGAGACTAGGTGCATACCGGCCTAAAGCTCCCAAGCGCAGCAGAGTCACAAGAATTCAGGGCTTAATACAGACTTTCCGTTATATCAACGACGCTCCAGAGCTGACTGTGCAGTTTCTCCCTTTGTTATGCATCTCTGGAAAGGCTGGTTGTAGGGGTAGGCAGTCCTCTCTCGTCCGAAAGATTAGCCTTTTCAGTTCAGTTCAGTTCAGTGTATTTGAGAAAAATAGGCTTACGCCTTTGAAATCCCTATTTGATACAGAAAGTCGGAAGAATAATAAGCAATGTAA